>JAEMWC010000311.1:0-47500 GCA_016490735.1 Pachyseris speciosa | reverse complement strand
CAGAAAATCTCGGCGGATCGACTCCATCCGATCGACTCGAGTCGACCCGTCGACCCGAGTCGATTCGACTCAACCCGTTACCGGAAGTCAGGTCGCGATCATTCTCACCGGAAGTCATTTCGCAAGTGACAAAGATAACACACGCATAGGGAAGGCAGAAAATCTCGACGGATCGACTCCATACGATCGACTCTAGTCGACCCGTCTACCCGAGTCGATTCGACTCAACCCGTCACCGGAAGTCAGGTCGCACAAAAGAGAAAGTAATGATATATAAACCCACCTCGTTCTTAAAGCCGCCACACGAACAAGACAGTTTCTGTACCAACCGATCGACAAGTCAGGTCGCAGAAAAGAGAAAGTAATGATATATAAACCCACCTCGTTCTTAAAGCCGCCACACGAACAAGACAGTTTCTGTACCAACCGATCGACAAGTCAGGTCGCAGAAAAGAGAAAGTAATGATATATAAACCCACCTCGTTCTTAAAGCCGCCACACGAACAAGACAGTTTCTGTACCAACCGATCGACAAGTCAGGTCGCAGAAAAGAGAAAGTAATGATATATAAACCCACCTCGTTCTTAAAGCCGGCACACGAACAAGGCAGTTTCTGTACCAACCGATCGTCAACGATTCCACTCGACCCGTCACCGGAAGTCACGTCACGCAGAAGAGAAAGTAATAAACGTCGATCCTCCACAAGTCAGGTCGCGCAAAAGAACAAGTAATGATATGTAAGCTGGTGTATATCCCTCATTGGTTAAGCCACGAGTCCAAACAAGCGCGCTTTACTCGTGTACTCGTTGTTTAAACCAAAAGCAGAATACGAAACCGACAGAAACAAGCGTGCTACACATGTGTATTCTCCGTTCTGAAGCCACGAGGACAAACAAGCGCGCGTTAGTTATGTATGTCCTTAAAACCGGCACACCAACAAGACAGTTTCTGTACCAACCGATGGACAAGTCAGAACGTACCAAAGCGAAGGTAATGATACATAAACTCATCTTGTTCTTAAAACTGGCACACGAGCAAGACAGTTTCTGTACCAACCGATGGACAAGTCAGGTCGCGCAAAAGAGAAAGCAATGATATATAAACTTAGCTTGTTCTTAAAACCGGCACGCGAATAAGGCAGTTTCTGTACCAAGCAATCGACAAGGCAGGTTGTGAAAAGACAAAGTAATGATGTATAAAGGGCGTATTTTACATTAGCCATCGTTTACATTACAGGTAGACCCAAATTGGTCCTCAACGTCGAGGTTATGTTCACTGATTCACTGACACAGCAATGGTATTGGAAGGTATGCAACAGCATAAATGACAAACCAACAACTAAGAAAGTTATACAGACTAATCATTTTTTCACATTTTTAATTCTATTGTCTAAGGGCTATTATTGCTAAATGAAGTGCCTGGAAATTGTTAAGATCAGTAAACCAACTCTTCCTATCAGAGTTTTTATTGTTATATAACATAGTGTGCTAATTTGGTAACTTAAGGCCTATGTTGACGCTATTATGACAATATTCTCATCATTTGTAGGTAAGCCATGTCAAAATCTAAATAATTTCTCCGAGCAAGAAGAAGAACACTTTATTTTCCCATCTTTCTTTGTTCTTGAGATATTGAAGGTTTTAAAATATGAAAATTTGCCAAGGGTTAATGTTATATACTGAACCCAATTTTCAGCAGACATTCCCAAAAAAATATGACAGTAATTTCTATCAGAAGTGTTTGATTCTTTGCATTTGAATTCTGATAGATGTGCTTCACAATTTGAGCTTATCAGTTTGTTTACTATGGCAACATATTGAGTTCCAGACTTCATGATATAAGGGCTTTGCTGGCAACGATTGTAATTATTTGGTCATATATCCCCAATGGTGCGGAATGTGCATGATCCATCAACCATTTCAATATGTTTGGTGAAGTTCATGTCCTTGTGTTATGAATGTTGGGCAGAAAATCACTCAAATATGTTGGGGGGTCTGGAAAAGAGTGTGTTGCCATAGAAAGCATTTTTTTTACAGGTGTAGTGTGTAAAACTTTATGCATATCTAGTTTGAATGGTCTCTGTTGCAAATTAACTGTGATAGGTCTAATTAAATTTGATGTATATTGTGTTGTAACTATGATGTGATCACTCAGCTCATTGGAATATTTCATTCTTTTTTCAAACCTAAATAAAAATTGAAACCCGTGGCCCTTATTTTCTTTAGTGGGATATAATTACCATAACTAGATACAGTTACAAAAATAGGGAAACCATTACCTTGACTCCATTTTCCTGGCCTCTTTTCCTCCGGAGTAATTTCTTCAAGTTTAGGCAAAGAAACACAGGGACCATCATCTTCAACATCACTTAACTGATCAGTGTCCTCACCAGTTTCGTCACAAAAAGAGACTGCGACATCTTTAGGCATGAAAAAAAAAAAAACAAATAAACATATTAGAAGTTTATTAGATAAGTAGGTTAAGAGTACCGGCAGCCAAAGGCCGGCTTATGTGCACCTACTAAATACAAATACCCAAATGAAACGTAACGTGGCTTAAAACCAAAACTGGCAGGAGGCAAACCAGCGTGATCATAGAGATGAATTGGGGACTACCAAGAAACAACTGCAGGTAGTGGTCTCCCCCAAGGAGAAAGAAAGACACCAACTGGACACCACGTTTATGTTCCATACTCGTTACCCGCAAATTCACCAAAACACTAAGAATTTCAGTTGCTTGATCTGACGTCATAAACTACCCATAGAAAAATTAGGATCCCCCTAATTACCACTGATTATTAGCGATGCGTAGCAAATGGGCAAACAAACGTGACTAAACTTAGCATGAAACTGACCTTCAGGTTCGTAACGCTCATTTTCTGAACAAGTGGATGACAACTCATCATCGCTGGTGTCTAGTGGTCGCGAGGTATCACTTTTACACAATTGTTGATCGTCGAAACAGTGGAGAAAGCACATTGCAGTCTCATCTACAAAAAGGCACAGCTTTTGAAATCAACTAATTTATTTCATCGTGACCATTTTAATTTAGTTTGTTTGTTGGCACTTTCTCGAATATACAGCATCTGCAATAAAGGGCATGGAGATGATGATGATCAAATCAAATCAAATCAAATCAATTTATTTAAGTTCTATAGCGTGGGAGTGGTTGCCCAGTCTCCCGAGCTGGGGAGTCATGTATTAAACGTTCGAGCATTCCGGATAGAATTGGAATTTAGAAGTGTTGGTTTTTGAGGGGAGGAGAAAACCGGAGTACCCGGAGAAAAACCTCTCGGAGGAGAGAAGAGAACCAACAACAAAATCGACCCACATATGACGCCGAGACCGGGAATCGAACCCGGCACATTGGTGGAAGGCGAGTGCTCTCACCACTGCGCCATCACTGCTCCTCAGTGAGGAGGAGGAGGAGGAGGAGGAGGATACACCATCCCCTGTCCTCAAAATGAATGTATTCCAGCGGTTCGAAATGATTATGTAAAAGAATAAAGACGGTAAAGTGGATTTTGCGTTTCCAATTGTCATTTGTCATGCAGTCAGTTATCTCGAAGTCTATAATAGTCTTTATAGTGGATCCCACCAAAAAACGCAGAAAAATCCACCAATTGTTTCCTGGTTAACGCTTTGCACACAAATAATGCAAAAACCTTCAATTCACCCACCTATGAGAACGAAACGGAGAAGACAAATGGTACGCAGTTAACTTAGGCCTCGTCCACACTATGCCGGATAAATTTGAAAACGCAACTTTTAGGTGCAAAAACGGAACAAAAGTTTTCCGTCCACACATGAAAACGGATAAAATGTTCTGCGTCCACACTACAGCGTTTTATCGGCGGCACAATTGCTTAATCTCGCTTTGAGCATGCTCACAGTAAAGCATAACATGGATCCCGCGATAGTTCCCTTTCCCGCCAACTGCTGTTGTTTACGAGGGTTTCGTCGCGTTCCCTTTGCTTCGTTAAATTTCTTCAAACTTAAGATGTCACGACGTAAAAAGCAAACAACTAATACCAAAGATAAGACAGATTACTTCTCTTGGTCCGATGACGAAGAGGAATTGTTGCTTAGTTCTACAATGGACTACAAAACATCGAAGGAAATGGAAAACATCGATTGGGAGTCTTGTCAAAGCAAATACCAGGACATTCACGACAACTTTGTAGAACGTTATCCGACCCCTGAAGAAGCAAAAGCATTGGGAAAAGAATATCCACATTCAAGAACTCAAATGACGAAAGCGATTCTAACATCCTAGTAAACGTATTAAAAAAGTTCCGGATACGAAAAGTTCTCCGTCCACACTAATACAAAAAAAGGTGCGTTTTCAAATTGTTCCACGCTAGAGAGCGTATTCAAAAAGTTCCGTTTTTGCGGATCTTTGTATGCGGATATGTGCGTTGTAGTGTGGACGGAAGGCCTAACCTTAACAATAAAGTTGTGTTTTCAAATTTATCCGGCATAATGTGGACGAGGCCTTAAGCCTGACTGGACTTTGGTCCTTCACCTCGGTCGAACGTTAAAAAGTAGAGAAAGTCCTTTAAAGATGAGGCTCTTTCTTTGAGAGCTCAAAAATGATAAGTTTTCTTTCTCGGATCTGTACGTTTTTCTAAACCATTTTACGATTTACTAAGAACATGTGTCGTCAAATGTCATGACCCTGTGGTAGGGATGGTTTCAACTTTAGTCGAGAGATTTAAGAGTTATTACGGATATATTTACCACTAAAGAAACTCCTCATGTCCTGCCATTAAAGAATTGATGAAATAGCTCAACTATTTATGTCTCGGCGAGACATTAATGTTCCCTTACCTTTGCGACACATTCTTTTAAATTCGTTAGAATCAGATCTTTCTTTGTCTGAATCAGAAGCTTCAGTATCTCCAAAGTACACCGTTTCAGAGGCATTATCTTCCATCAGTTTTCTCTGTTTTGCTTCGGTAGGACCTGTGACGAGACATAAACGGTGACAACTATTACATTTTTATTGCCGGACAAAAAAGCAATTTTTGGAGCTTGCTAAATTGTTTGTTTCTTGTTTGTTTTTGTTTCTTTTTTTTTTTTTCTTTTCTCGTATTTTAATAACAAAAGTCACAAAGCCTTCGAAGTTTGAATTGCATTGAAACCGTAGACTAACCTGGGCCAAAATGTTCCTTTTGTTTTCGCCCCTAATCCATTTTACCTCAGATATCCCTAACTTTATTCATCACATACCACAGAATTGGTTAATTCGTCACAATTTAATGCCACTTACCATAGTTTTCCTCTCTTTCCTCAAAAGCTCTTGCAAGTTCTCGCCAATTGACAGAGTTTGACTGTGTTTGACTCAACTCTTCTTCTTTACACAATCTGCATACGAAAGAAGTTAATTAAACTTCTGTCAACAAAGAGAGGTGAACGCGGACCAAATAGGATTAATATGTCAGTATCAAATTAGGTCTTGACGATTGACGTGCGTTCAGTCACGTTGTCTCGTTTCCGCAGTCATTTGAGAAAACCGAGCCATGTAGAAGTGTGTCGATGGCTCCGAGGAATATTTCTAGAGGAATATTCCCTACCAGCACGCTTTCCGGAGGATATTGTCCGAGTATTCAAGGCGAAGAGGTTTACAGACGATAGGTGGAGAACCGTATCAAGGAAAAGCTTCTTCAGAGGATGAAATCGTTGCCTCATCGTTTGGATTAATTGCGGCATTCCTTTCTCCGTGCACGAGATTGGCAATTATATCAAGAGGAGATCTTTCAGCAGCTAAGATGCTTTTCAAACAGCCCAGACAGCCTTGTCATTAGCGTACTTTGCGAAGCTCAAGTCGTTGTATAAACAAGCACTCGCACGGCCGCGAGTAGTTCGAATCCTGTTATGAAGACTCAAACGAATCGCCGTTTGCAAATGTCAGGGTCATCATCGGTTGTTTCACAAGAAATGGATGAAGACATTGGCTGCTTATTACTAACCCTGCCAATTAGCTGCCCCAAAAAGGTAAGCTTAGAGAAATCCTCAATTTTTTATTCTGCGAACCTTGCACTCCGAAACACTGATCAGGGGTTTTCCATTGCGAGTGGCGCGAAATAGTTCTTGTAGCACGAAAAATAAATCCCAAGGAACAGATTTCCCGACAGAGGAGTAAATACTCACTATCTGAGGACCAAAATACTACAACAGACCCCGTCAACGAAAGGTAATTCCCGTTCCCTTTACGAAATCCGCACAATGTCACTCATAAATTATGCAAACATTTCCTGAAACAAGTTATTTTCATGTCTTAGGCCTTATTGAGGGGGATAAGAGGGATTCCTAGAACAGGATAAAATTGTAGTTTGCTACTTATCAATGTTTATAAGAACAAGAGGGGGGTAACTCGGACATATTAGGACACTTGACTTTTCAAAATAATTTTTGGTCAAAATCCCACACTAGGGCCTGAAATTTGGTAAAACTGGATCAAATTTCCCCACCTTAGGCATTAATTATATCTCTTATCAGTATCACAGTTCTCCACTCCCTCTCCTTTCCTACAGATCAACCGGGATACGTGATGATCTTGAATTTTTGTTGGAGGAGGAGCTGAGCAGTATTCAACTCTTTGCAATGTCACACATGGAAAGACAAAATACTGAGCAGCTTCTTGATTCTTTGGCTTTGTTGCCTACAAGATTAATTCCCTGCAGGAGGCTAACTGGGCACTGAGAAGTTATGGTCCAGAGTCCTTCAATGGGACCAACTGATGATGCAAAAGCAGACTGGACAACAAACAGAAATTGGAAAACACAATATCCATGTTAGCTCAATTTCAAGTATGTAAAATGGTAAAGACTAAACATTAAAAAAACATCCTCTGGGGATGTTTCGTAGGTGGAAATCAATGGCTTACATGTATTGTTGCTGGTTGGTGTCAATGCAGTCAGCAGCTCATTTATGACACATGTCCATTTTTTTTTCAGGTCCCACAAAAATGAATATCTTGGGAAATGTAGAAGATATTGTTGGGCATGCACTCACCATTGAGAAGATGGCATTTTTTCCTGAGAAATTTATTTTGTATATTTTTTTGATTTTATGCTATTTGAGACTAGATCAACAGATTGGAAAAGATGTAAACAATTTGCATCTTTTCCAATCTGTTGATCTAGTCTCAAATAGCATAAAATAAAAAAAAATATACAAAATAAATTGCTCAGGAATCACCAAGGTTACCAGTAACATCCAGATGTATTGTCACAGTGTGCTGCTGTTGCCTTCAACAATTCTTGTTTTCATTTTAACTGTATCACCAAGGTTGCCTGTGGCATTCAGATGTATCGTCGGAGTGTGCTACTGTTGCCTTCAACAATTCTTGTTTTCATTTTCATTATAACTGATCAACTATCACCAAGGTTACCAGTGGCATCCAGATGTTTCGTCGGAGTGTGCTACTGTTGTCTTTAACAATTCTTGTTTTCATTTTCCTTTTAACTGCTCAAGTATCACCAAGGTTACCAGTGGCATCCAGATGTTTCGTCGGAGTGTGCTACTGTTGCCTATAACAATTCTTGTTTTCATTTTCATTTTAACTGCTCAAGTATCACCAAGGTTACCAGTGGTATCCAGATGTTTCGTCGGAGTGTGCTACTGTTGCCTATAACAATTCTTGTTTTCATTTTCATTTTAACTGCTCAAGTATCACCAAGGTTACCAGTGGTATCCAGATGTTTCATCGGAGTGTGCTACTGTTGCCTTTAACAATTCTTGTTTTCATTTTCATTATAACTGATCAACTATCACCAAGGTTACCAGTGGCATCCAGATGTTTCGTCGGAGTGTGCTACTATTGCCTTTAACAATTCTTGTTTTCATTTTCCTTTTAACTGCTCAAGTATCACCAAGGCTACCAGTGGCATCCAGATGTTTCGTCGGAGTGTGCTACTGTTGCCTATAACAATTCTTGTTTTCATTTTCATTTTAACTGCTCAAGTATCACCAAGGTTACCAGTGGTATCCAGATGTTTCGTCGGAGTGTGCTACTGTTGCCTATAACAATTCTTGTTTTCATTTTCATTTTAACTGCTCAAGTATCACCAAGGTTACCAGTGGTATCCAGATGTTTCATCGGAGTGTGCTACTGTGGGAAACTGATTTTTGTTTTGGTAAATTGATTTGTGATTGACCTTATTGGGACACTGTAGAAAAGCAAAGTGAAAGACCAACAGATAACAGATGGACAATTAAATTTTAAAAATAATTTTAAATTTTTTTGTACCCCCTCTGAAACTGAGAGTGTAATTTCATCTTGGGTATACTCATTGGAAGTTTCATTTAGTACAAGGCAGGATTCTCCTGAAGTGCTGGCAGCTGGCTAAAAAGTGGCTTCTTTAAATTTTGAGCCACCTGCTTTTCAATGAAAAGTTTCCAACGTTTTTTGAAGGCTGTTTAAATTCTCATAAAAAAGCCACCTTCTGTTATGTTCCAGTAAGCTACTCTAAAACCTAATAACAACTCTGAGGCCATAAGGCCTGTGACAAATAATCACTACAATATCCAAACAGATTACGTTGGAAACTCGAATTTAAAGTTATCAAGAAAACTTCTTCTATCAAGAAAACTTCTGAACAAACAAAAATAAAATGAAATTACAATCCCTTTTTGTTTGTTTCCACTTTATCTAAAAGGGGATATCTTACTGAGAAGGTACTAAATTTTCTTGTTTGAGTGACCATGTTAACATATTTTGTAATTGTATTCAGGTTATGGGTATGTTTTGTGTGTAGTGTTCTTTAATTTGAAACCTACCTTAAAATAATTTAACTATACTTAGCCATACCATTGTATCAGCCAGTTTGACTCAGTGAACTGTATAGTTGAGAATGATTTGTCAGTAGGTGGTTATCTAGGGTCTTTCAGCACAAAATGCATTTACACTATGTAAGGAACTGAAAACATACATGGTTCCTTAATTAATTGGAAGCATTCTCTCATGTTTTAAAAATTGTCAAGGAAAAGGGAAGTGACAGGAAGAACCCATTCCAAAATTGGCGTGGTCTCACGGGAGAAATCAAGTCCTTTCCTGGTGTACCACTGGCTTAGCAATCACAGCAACTACAACTGTATCATGCAAAAATTGAATTTAATAATTGTTATATTATGGATACACTTGAGCGTTTATAAAGACATGAGTGCATACAAGACACTAAACATCCTGCATCCTGCATCTGAAACTTTGCAACCTAAAAGTTGCAGCACAGTCAACATAATGTAAATGTTTCCAGTAAGGTTTTGCAAAAGCCCACTCTAAAACATGTTTTTAAAACTTAAATTAACTTTTTAACTGAGCTCAGCACCACTGTAGTAAAAGAGTTCATGGAAAGCTTGTGCATCTTACCATGCATCTTGCATGTACAGTACAACACAATTAGCAATTATCACACCTGTAAGGCAATTTTTTATGCACACCTTGGAAAGAAAAGCATATTGGCCAACAGATACCAGTCAAAAAAATATGAAAACCAAAACATCGCAATAGATCACAGTGGAACTGTACACTTTCTCAGTTTCTCTAAGGCCTTTTCGTGGTCTCTCTCAAAATTGAGCTGAGACGGTCGTTTCCAAGGTTCGATTTCGTGAGCAAAAAATTAAACCGCCGAGCTGCGTGCTTCTCGCCCGATCGGCAAAGTTGTCTGGCCCGTGCAACAAAAATTTTATCGCCCCGAAGAGTTTCAGGAGCGGCTCACTGCCCGTAAGTAAACCAGACAAACAAATGATCCTAACCAGAGAAAGAGACCGAGTTACGTGCTGTTCTTCGCGTGAAGTTTACGATGCCTGCGGTCGATCTTCATCTTGATTTTTCTAGTTCCTTACAAGTGATTGTTGCTTGAGTTCAATTTTAATTCAAGGGTTTATGGGTTTTGTGGGTCCCTTGCCACCAAAATTTTCCTCGTAGGATAAATCTGTCGAACGAACGAGACAACTAGAACCACTAAAAATAAAAAGATTGACCGTTTACTTGTTGGTGTAAGGAGTCACGAAAGGAGTGCGATATATAAGCTGATCGCCGATTGGGCAAAAAAAAATTCCTTGCCAGAAAATTTCCGCCCAATCACAAAGCAGGATTTCAATAGCTTCTGGAACAAGTCCGATAAAGAAATGTTCCCAGGGGCTCTCCCGACTGTCTTGTAAACTTTCGCTTGTTCCGAATCTTTGTCCCGTCCCGACTATCTGCCCCTAGCTCTCCGAGGATGGCCGTTTTCGAGCTGATTTCGATAACTGCCTCGCTGGGCGATTTTTCAGCCAGCTAGGTGTTAGATTTGTGACACTCTGACTCCCAAAAACACTAAATTAAAGTACACGCAAGAAGACAACGCTCACGAGTGAATAATATCAATATTTCCACTCACCTTTTCCTGCCTAAGCCCGCACAAGCCACCATGAGGTCAATGAGGTCAATGTGGTCATCTTGTCACCGTCGGAGTGTGCCACTGTTGCCTTTAACAATAATATTCTTGTTTTCATTTTCATTTTAACTGATCAACTATCACCAAGGTTACCAGTGGCATCCAGATGTTTCGTCGGAGTGTGCTACTGTTGCCTTTAACAATTCTTGTTTTCATTTTCATTTTAACTGCTTAAGTATCACCAATGTTACCAGTGGCATCCAGATGTTTCGTCGGAGTGTGCTACTGTTGCCTATAACAATTCTTGTTTTCATTTTCACTTTAACTGCTCAAGTATGATCCTCCTGACGTGATTGGTTTAGATAAAAAAATACGGCGATGCCATTGGCTAACTCGAAAACAATCACCGATGATGTCACTCTTACATTACCTTATGCTAACTTTTTTCATTCGAGATTTCGTCTCCCTGTACCAAAATCAACTCGCAGACACAGCTTTGTAATGCTGCCGCCTCGTCACCCTCGCGTCCTCGCGAGGGTGACTCGTTGGCAATAAACTATCACCAAGGTTACCAGTGGCATCCAGATGTTTCGTCGGAGTGTGCTACTGTTGCCTTTAACAATTCTTGTTTTCATTTTCATCATAAATGTTTAACTATCACCAAGGTTACCAGTGCCATCCAGGTGATTCGTCGGAGTGTGCTACTGTTGTCTTTAACAATTCTTGTTTTCATTTTCATTTTAACTGCTCAAATATCACCAAGGTTACTAGTGGCATCCAGATGTTTCGTCGGAGTGTGCCACTGTTGCCTTTAACAATAATATTCTTGTTTTCATTTTCATTTTAACTGATCAACTATCACCAAGGTTACCAGTGGCATCCAGATGTTTCGTCGGAGTGTGCTACTGTTGCCTTTAACAATTCTTGTTTTCATTTTCATTTTAACTGCTTAAGTATCACCAATGTTACCAGTGGCATCCAGATGTTTCGTCGGAGTGTGCTACTGTTGCCTATAACAATTCTTGTTTTCATTTTCACTTTAACTGCTCAAGTATGATCCTCCTGATGTGATTGGTTTAGATAAAAAAATACCGCGATGCCATTGGCTAACTCGAAAACAATCACCGATGATGTCACTCTTACATTACCTTATGCTAACTTTTTTCATTCGAGATTTCGTCTCCCTGTACCAAAATCAACTCGCACACACGGCTTTGTAATGCTGCCGCCTCGTCACCCTCGCGTCCTCGCGAGGGTGACTCGTTGGCAATAAACTATCACCAAGGTTACCAGTGGCATCCAGATGTTTCGTCGGAGTGTGCTACTGTTGCCTTTAACAATTCTTGTTTTCATTTTCATCATAAATGTTTAACTATCACCAAGGTTACCAGTGGCATCCAGATGTTTCGTCGGAGTGTGCTACTGTTGCCTTTAACAATTCTTGTTTTCATTTTCATCATAAATGTTTAACTATCACCAAGGTTACCAGTGGCATCCAGGTGTTTCGTCGGAGTGTGCTACTGTTGTCTTTAACAATTCTTGTTTTCATTTTCATTTTAACTGCTCAAGTATCACCAAGGTTACTAGTGGCATCCAGATGTTTCGTCGGAGTGTGCTACTGTTGCCTTTAACAATAATATTCTTGTTTTCATTTTCATTTTAACTGATCAACTATCACCAAGGTTACCAGTGGCAACCAGATGTTTCGTCGGAGCGTACTACTGTTGTCTTTAACAATTCTTGTTTTCATTTTCATTTTAACTGCTTAAGTATCACCAATGTTACCAGTGGCATCCAGATGTTTCGTCGGAGTGTGCTACTGTTGCCTATAACAATTCTTGTTTTCATTTTCACTTTAACTGCTCAAGTATCACCGATGTAACCAGTGGCATCCAGATGTTTCGTCGGAGTGTGCTACTGTTGCCTTTTACAATTCTTGTTTTCATCTTAATTATATCTGATAAACTATCACCAAGTTTACCATTGGCATCCAGATGTTTCATCAGAGTGTGCTACTGTTGCCTATAACAATTCTTGTTTTCATTTTCACTTTAACTGCTCAAGTATCACCGATGTTACCAGTGGCATCCAGATGTTTCGTCGGAGTGTGCTACTGTTGCCTTTAACAATTCTTGTTTTCATTTTAATTATATCTGATAAACTATCACCAAGGTTACCATTGGCATCCAGATGTTTCATCAGAGTGTGCTACTGTTGCCTATAACAATTCTTGTATTCATTTTCATTTTAAGTACTGAAGTATCACCAAGGTTACTAGTAGTATCAGATATCACGAATAGTCCAGTTGTCTTGTGATTTAAAGTCAAACTAATTTTGTGACTGCCAATGATAGATAGTAGTCAACTTACATGTACTTCCGTACTAAACGTTCCCCAAAATTCGAGAGGTAGAACAGGCTTAGATTAGGCATTGTAATATTTTGAGTTTGTGCCACAGACTACCCACTTCGTTTGGTGTAATAATGAATTGAAACACAAAATAATGTTGTTTGAGCTACAGTAAATGTTTATAAAGAAAAAAATGTGATCAACAGATGAGAATGAAAAGGGTTAGTTTTAAAAGAAACTGTCAGGTGCTGCGTCTGTTGGGGAGTGAAACACGAGAATATGGTTTGTCAACGGAATTGACCACCTAAAGAGATTCAAAAAGCTGACGTTTCTAGTGTGTGCCCTTCGACAGAACGCATCGAGGAATTGTGGGTTATGTATGGTTTGTGCACAGAACCTGGAGCTACGTGAAAAACGGAAATAAATTGAACAAAAAGGGGTTCATTGATACGATTTGAAAGATGAATTTTTGCTCTAGATTTTTCCCCCTTTCGGTGTTAACTTGATCCCGGAGAGGGGGGTGGGGTTGGGGTGGGGGTGTACTCCCAGAAAATTGGGTAGGGCGTGTGGCCCCCTTCCCGAAACACTTACTCAATTTCAGAACAAAAACAGCGGTTCTCCCTACCCTATTTCAGACCTGATCAAAAATTTGATACCCTGTTTCAGACTTATTTCATGTGCGCGATAAAAGATAAAAGATAATTAAGGGCAAAAAAGAAGGGCTTTTGCAGATGGTCTTATCGCCCACTGATGAAGAAGTAGCTTCTTCTAAAAAGGTATACCCAATCCAAGACGAGTGGACAAACCATACCTTATTTCAGACCAAAATGTTCAAAATCGATAACCTATTTCAGACCAACACGGCTAAAAATCCATACTCTTTGGTGCCCCATATAGCTAATATAGCCTATATAGGGGAGTACCTCCGCCCCTCTCGACCTCTTTTTCTTTTTCATTCGCTGATAACTATTAAAAGCAAATTAATGGTGTGGCGATAAACACAAAAATGGTACCCAGCTACGCCATTCTTTTCCTTTTTTTCTTTTGTTTTGTTTTGTTTTTTTTTTTTTTTTTGGTTTTTGTAGGTTATACGTTGAGCACCAATTCTTCAATCAATACAAAGACCCTAAACCTGAACTATACGGTCACTACATTGACGACGGCACCAGTGCAGTGCTTTGAGGAACTCAATGAATTTATAACCTTCGTCAATTCCTTTCATCCGGCTCTGAAATATACCTGGGAAATTACAGAAGCTTCGCTGGCTCTTCTTGATATCAAAGTTTCTATCCGTGGCAACAACTTATGTACCAGTGTGCTCTCCAAAGTCACAGATTCTCACAGTTATTTATTGTATCCATCTTCATATCCATCTCACGTCAAATACTGAAAGCCACTGCTCCCTGTTACGGTCGTAGGAAAATCCACGGAAATTTAATCAAATCAACATGGCCGGCTTTGAGTAAAATTTTCATAGACAAAAGGAAACATGCCATAATTGTAAACGCTCACAAAATGAAAAATTAAAGTTATAACTGAACATACATTAAATGAAGAATGATCCTCGCAGTTGTGAACGCAATTTATGCAATTGCGAAAAGAAGCCTGAAAAAAATTCAGGACTTCAACGGGGTTTGAACCCGTGACCTCGCGATACCGGTGCGATGCTCTAACCAACTGCTATGAAGCCAGTGACGTTGGAAGCAGGTTAATTATGGGTTCATATGTTCCCGTGAAAAAAATGAATATGAATGAACTGCGGAAATGAAATCAAATGAAGAATGATCCTCGCAGTTGTGAACGCAATTTAACCTGCTCCCAACGTCAGTGGCTTCATAGCTCAGTTGGTTAGAGCATCGCACCGGTATCGCGAGGTCACGGGTTCAAACCCCGTTGAAGTCCTGAATTTTTTTCAGGCTTCTTTTCGCAATTACATAAATTGCGTTCACAACTGCGAGGATCATTCTTCATTTGATTTCATTTCCGCAGTTCATGTATGATTTATATCATATATCATTCATGAACATACATTACTTGAGTGAACTCGCCTACCAGGAAGCGAACGAGTTGTAGAGGCGTAGGCGAGTTTACCGGTATTCCTAATTCGGCCGGGTTTTCTTAATAAAAAAAAAACGAATGCGTGATTTGGTCTTCTGCATTATTGTTTGTTGTCTCGTCACTTTCTATTCTCCCCGCCGCATAGAAAGTGATCCTAATTTTCTCACGGCTCAATCACAGTGATTCCGGTGACAAAAATTAGTTTTGACAGCCGCACTTGCGAATTTTCACGCCTTCTACTTTACACGGGCTGATTCACTGACAGATTGAAATTCAAATATGTAAGGAATGCGGGGTCCACAACCCCGCATTCCTTTGAAATACTTCCAGATAGACTCCGCTGCGTCTCGTCATCGGCGATGGACACCTATCAGCTATTTTGATGAGATGGGTAACATTACTACAAAATACGGCACTGCCATAAATCATTTACGACGGATGTTACAAATATTGACAACGTTATTACAGTTGACAAAGCACAGGTGTGTCCATGTTGTAAATGTCAACCATACTGTAATTGACTGGATTCAGGTTAGATTTTTTGTACCGAACTTAAATCCGTGTTAAAATATCTTTCAGATATTTGTTTGATACACGTGGCTCTACCGCGGCTACCTGTAAAAATGTGCATGACGATCTAGAAGCTTACTTGACCGTTTTTATATTACGCAAATTCAATTTTAAAACTTATTTACCGTTCAGTTACTTGTCGAAAGTATGCAGCAATTGTATCGTGGCCGTTATCATCAGCAATGTCTTCTGGCAAAGTAGACCTATTCTTGTACCCCTCAAATACTACTTTGCCTGCCGAGGTCTTGAACACCGTTTGAATGAAATCCATCTCGCCGATTCGAGTTGCTGTATAAAGCATGCGCCGCAGAATCTCCACAGACTGTACCTGTCCTCCTTGTTTGCACGGTGCTGAATATAAACGTGAAGCCGAAAATTAGTTTACATAGACCGTAAGGGTCGCTACGGCAAAAGTGAAAGATCTAATAACAATAATCCAAGTTTCATTTTGGACCACAAAAAGGCCTTTCCAGCAGGTGCAATGCGACCCAATGTGCTACCAGCGCCTGCAAACTATAAACTGACTCACCAAAAGAAGCTAAATGGGTTGTAGCGCTCCCTCCACTTGCTTGACTTTCATTCTCCCATTTATCCATCAGTCCACAAAATGACGATTTTTTTAATTGGTTGTTGCTTAATACTGCCACACAGGCTGCTTCAATCTCATCTTCCACGTAAGTGAACTCTGTGCGGCCCACTTCGTTTCCATCTGGCGTTATAATCTTCACAGAGACTGTTTCTGTTTTGTCCCACTCTATAGTAGGCGATGGGGATGAATAAAACATAGGTTAAAACTAAACCACGGAAACGTATCTCATACAGTTGCATGGAGGCTTCAATTTTGTATGACGTACACGCCGAATCCACGTTTACACTCAAAAATTGGACTTTGAAAGGGAACACACGTTGCTACAAAACAAAAAATAAAGGGCTTAACCTTCGTCCTCACTATTGGGTCCGAAATAAACTTATTCACCCATACTAATAAGAGTGCCCCTGATTAGTAATAGACCTTTTTAGCTTTTAGATTTTGTTTTCCCATTTTAGACCACGGCATGCTACTCCAGAGAACTGTTTCTTTGAAATTTCGCCATATTCACTTGAATATGTACGCATAATTTATGAAAAGACACAAGGCAAATCCCCTTGGGAAGATCACGTGGTCTACATTGGGAAAACAAAATCGACAAGCTAAAAAGGCCTATTGGGTATTAAATGAATTATTAAAAGATTCAGGTGAGTGCAACTGTAAGGAAAAGTTGTCACAACGTCACTCAGACCATGCCTGCAAGTAACGTAAGAGATCCCAATGCATCTAAAAACAAGTGAAAAAACCGTTTCATTTTGGCGTCGTACCTTACAATATAGTTAAGTTATTATACACATTATTTCCCTTAAAAAACAGACTCTCTGAGGACGAAATACTTACTATCAGGAAGGGATTTTATTTCTTCTTTTTCGCGGAATTGCGAGAATAACCTATTGATTATTGCCTGACACAAGCTTCAAAACTTATTATACATGTGAATCAAAAAACTGAACTTCATGATCATGCGTTAAATGTTATCGTATTTTTCAATTGATAGGGTTCATCATTCATATGTAACCAATCATTATAATCGCCAAACAATAAGCTCCCTGAGAGGCAAAATATAGGCGAAGAAGATCAGCTCCCTCAGAAGCCACTGAAACTAGTCTTAAATCTGGAAGAAAACAACTCAGGATTACTGTTTCGACGCCTTTATGAATGTAAGAGAATGCTCTCAACCTTAATTGTCAAGATATGCATTTTCTTCTGGAAGTTCACCTGCACAGCAAAATACCGCTGCAAATCTTAAGTACTTGTGCAACTGTGTTTGTTTCTCTGATTGCAAATTATATCAGCAGGCAATTTAGAAGTTTGCATTCAAAAAAGCGTGAAAATTGAGGGGCAAAAAGGAAGGGTTGAGCTTCGTAAGCGACAAGAGAAGTGGGGATTTCCCAGTTGCATTCGACGCAAGAGGAGACGGGATTGTTTTATACGGTGGCAGCCCACCAACTGGGGCTGGGCAGGGAGAAGGTGAAGATTAACTGAGCTTGTTTACAGACACCTTGAGAATCATCAAATTGATGTAAGTAAGCTTATACTCGAAAAAAAAAAAAAAAAAAAAAAAAAAAGAAAGAAAAGAAACGAAAAGATGTTTAAGAGAAACTCTAGCTTCTCAAGGGCTCTCCAAATTCCCAAATGAATCCATGTAATGTTATAAATGCACACCTAAAAGCAAGAATCAAACGAGCTAAGAAGTTGAGCGCGACGACAGGAGGTTGTATTTGTGATGTCATAAAATTATAATTCAATCGGCCATAAAGCGGTAGTAAAGGCTAGGAAAACATTTATTTCTTTATTTTACATGGCTTAAACGAACGTTAGCTTACACTTTGGTTGAAAAAAATTTTATTCATAACTTGACAAAGAACGCATTAAATAGTGAACTTGAAAGCAATAACTACACCAATGTACCGCGCTACCAAGCTTTGAAATTTTTTTTTTCGTAATATGATGAATGAAATACGGCAGGAAAATGGACTGGGCAGATTCGATTTCTTGCGAGGTCAACTTTCAAGATGCTGTGAAGCCAAAAAACTGGCTCGGGGCACTGCAACAGCTAAAGAGGAATTTTGTCTAACTGCACTTGAGTACGTTCGATTTGATAGGAAAACTATGCGCTAGTATGCGTCATTTATGAATGAAATATTCAATATGAGTGTTAAAATGTTTAGGCCCGTAGAATAATAAGTCGAATAATGCCGGAAATGGGCAATATGACAAACTAGCATGAGCGCCCAAGAGTGGCCGAAATGAAGGACTGTTGTTGGGAATAAAAAAAAGAGGTTTCCCCGTCAGATATCCACAGGACTTGTGCAAGTTAGCCTGTTTGAATACCAGAGAAAGTTCAGTTTATCTAAATAAGTAGGTAAATAAATAAATAAATAAATAAACAAACAAATAACCTTGCATTGAAAACGTAAAGCTTGTGGGATCTGGAGAGACAAGGATACTTCACAAATTAATGTGATCAAGTAAGCTGAAGCCGCTCAAAAGGCACTAAGGCCACAAGGTAGCGGGCATTACCCCTTAAATCTACCAAAGCAAAGATTGAGCCCAAGCATTAGTAGCCATGGACAGCTGTATCCTAAACAAATAACCTTGATTACTGGCGTTGCTATCATCCACCACTTCAGACTTAAAATATATATATATACACACCTAAGTAAACAGGGAATAAGGAACAAGGTACTCCAGGAGGCTCAAAGGGGCATTTTGTCTGAATTTTACAACAAAAATATGATAGGCTGAGGAAGTTTTGATAGGCGGGCACGAAATGCAAATGCGACCCACGACTTCACCATGGCATCCCCGCGAAAAAACCGCAATCTTTTGAAAAACCGCGACTTTGCATTTATTTAAGGTTATATTTTAAAAAAATGTTGGAATTAATTTCATTAAGAAATAAAACCGTCTTTTGAAAACCTCACGACTTTTAAAAATCCAGGACGTTTTTTTTAAAACCCGCGACATTTTTTTAAACCCGCGACTTGAAAGCCGCGACACGCGACCATTAGTGGAACTCGATTCGTAGTGGTATTTTGCCCTACGGCTTTCTCGACCCCAGAGCTCTTCCCTTTTGCGCATGTCTGACGGGCTCGACGGAGGGAAGAGTTCTAGACAACTCTACGCAAGCCTTTAACTCTGATTGGATGTCAATTGAAACAATGAAATTACTTCTTATTGGCCAACTCGGTACGCGCAACAAACTCAACTCGGCTTACAGCGTGCGGGTTACTCTTGTGAAGCGAACTAGCTGGGTAGAAAAGTTCTCAAAACAAACAAGAGTGAAACCCTTAAAAAATCTATGCAATGGCAATTTCATTACTTGCTAAAATAAAACCAAGCATGCAGCGTGTGTAGATGTTTTCTTGTTGTATCCCAGGAAATGTTCTTTAAAGGAGTTTCATTTGAAACCCAACTTAGGATCAATTACTGATACACGACCGAAGTCAACTTAGCGGATGACAAAGGAGGATCCAGTTATAGATACAGGCTTATTTAAATTAATTAAATACTGTATGTGAAGGAAACTCGGACCCTATACAACCCAAATAATCATATCAAATTGAATAAATGTTTGAAAGAAAGTTTGCCCCCAGTGGGATTTGAAACCACGTCCCCCCGTATACTAGTCGGGTGTGATGACCACTACACCATCAGGACAACCATGCTGGCACACGAAGACGTGGTATCCCGGGAAATTGTTTTTCAAGGTGACAGGGTAGGGGAAGTCTATAACTATTTATAGATGATCGTATCGATTGTCACGCGATTACAAATTAGGCTCCTGTATTTATTTTGGTTTTGATTTTTTAATAAGGGTAGTCTTTCGCTTGTCGGAGGGCAGCCACATCTGATCCAGCTTGTCAAGACTCAACTTTATACTACATCGATTTGTTTAAAAAATTAGTCGAAAAAGAAAATTTAGTTGAGAACGTAAAGAGATTGCTACCTTTAAGCGAAATTTAGAGTCTTTACCACCTTTTGCAAAAGCATACTGCAAGGAATTTTCAAACAACGACGCCATCTTGGTTAGAAAACTCAAGCACGCGCTGTGAGACCCCAATAGCGAGATTTTGTCTACGCTTACGTAGAGTTGCCCAAAGCTCTTCCCGTCGTCATGTCCGTCAGACATGCGCAAAAGGGAAGAGCTCAGGGGACGAGAATGGCCGCACGGGTACACCTCATTAGTCTGAGCATGTCTTGAGATATCTCGTGTTCAAACACGAGTCGAGAAAGGAATCTGTTGTTTCTGTGATGGCGCAAAACAATAGATTTGTGGCAACAACGACTGCATACGTTGGCATTGGTTTTGTTGTGATGATGGTGGTGTTTAAAAAAATAGAATTTACTTACCAGGAGTCGCTAAGAACCAGCCATCTCCTTTACGTTCTCTTGTAGCTTCCACTTCTATTCTTCGAAATTCAACAATCAGAAATTCACAATTGAGCCGAGGGAGGTTGCGTAGGACAACTGCCGTTCCTCCCTAGCAAAAAGAGAGTATCAAGGTGGTGTGATACAGTTGTGCACTTAATTGTGTCTATCTTCAGTGAGTCTGCTTTATAACATATCATACAAACGGTAACGATGACCAACAAACAATACAGAATTATGCGGAGTCACGAAGGTTCATTATAGACCGAATTTGTGCGGTTTTAATGGAATTCGCGCAGTCCTAGTACATTAAAATCTCAGTGTGAAAACATCTGCGCAAGGAAGTCCGCATTATAACGAACAAATTCTTTAGCCCACCCAAAGCTGCGATAGATGTTTCAAAAAACGTCGATATAAAGAAAAACAAATTCAGTGTCATCCAGAGACTTAAGTTGAGTGCGAAACAGATCAATACAGAAGGTAAGTGATGGTGAATTCAGACAAAAATCAATTCAGAGTCATTTATTGTTTCTATTCTTACAGCTGCTGGATTATTCGCCAAAAAATGAATAATCATGTAACAGGCGCAAAGACATGTCTGCCTCCAAGACTATTATTTCAAAATATTTTAGGAAATAAAATGTAAGGCTTTGTGTCATCAAACAAAAGGTACCTTTAGAGGGCCAAACTTTGGGTCGATTGTTGGCTCCTGAAGAGTATCAATGTTGACCTTTGGACTAGCTGAGAGAGACACCTTCTCTGCATTGGAAATTCACAAAGAAAAGATTAGAACAATAACCCTAATTAAGTTATGCAAAGAGCAGCTATTCTCTACTGAACTTCAAATATCTACTTCTGATAGGTGCCCGTTACCTAAAACCCGAATTCAACTCTTTCAAAGGTGATGTAAACAACAACAAAATCGTCTCAAAACGAATCGTTTTATTTTTTCTTCTCTTTATGATGCCATCTTTTTTTAAGTAAAATGTTTGACATTTGCTGGAAAACATTCTTTATGAGGAATGTTACTCAGAGAAACTCTCTCTAAAAATGATTTGCATTTGAGAAAATAATGTCTCCTCATAAAAACAAAAACAAACAAACTAATAAGTTGATGTGTGCCCCGACCATTTATTAGGTCATTTACGGTGCTTTATTCATACAAATTTAACACAACGCTAGGTTTGAATTCGACTATACTACCAATTCTGCCAGCACTGGTGAGTATTTTTTCTTCAAAGTAAAGGATACCTTTTCAAACTTTCTGAATGTCACAGTTACCGGTACTCAGACGTTGTTATAGCGAGGCAGTGTCCAGATCAGGTAACGTACTAACTATATGTGATAGCAAACTGTGAGCAGAAGCATTGTTACAATAAATTAAAGTGCCTATGAAGTGAAATTTGTTTCTTGCTAGTTTTAAAGTTTACCCCTAAAATCGCAAGAATCTCAAAATTTGAGGTGCTCGTGATTAAAATTGGCGATTTTACGAGCGTTTGAAGTTGGGCTATTTTGCCTTTAAAAATGGTCAGGGGTCTGGGTCGATTTTATTCGCGAAATTCTATGATGTGACGTCATTTTGGGTACAAAAATGTGTTTGCGCTTAAGAAATATAGTGAAATAGTTGGAATACTTGTCCCCAAAATTACGTCACAGCTACTGTCACGTGTCTTTTTGGCCGCGCGATTCAAATGCCATTTTTGAGGGCAAAATAGCCCACTTCAAATGCTTGTAAAATCGCCAATTTTGATCAAGAGCACCTCAAATTTTGGAATGTTGAGTTTTATGGATTAAACTTTAAAATTAGCGAGAAACAAATTTCGCTTCATAGGCACTTTAAGGGCCACTGTCGTGGGATTTGTTGTCGTAAGTATGATCAAATTAAGTGAGAATGTACAGTTTTTCTATTACTATTACTATTATTACAATTTCTCAGGTACTACGAAGAGGTAAATTTCAGTGTCCCCCATTAGCTTATAGCTAAATACATAGACACTTAAAGAAAGTTTTCATTAATTAAATTCATTCATTTTTATGGCGATTTTTCCAAGAAACTATGACAAAACTTGAAAAAGTGAGCCTAGCTTTTACAAGTTAGAATTCGTTTCCTCCTCGTTACCCCTGGCCATACGCTAACCGCAAATAGTTTCAATGCACGTATTAGGTACACCTTTCATAAAAACAGTGAGGCTGAGACTGACCAAAATGTTAAGAACATGCTAAGAATCTGCCCAAGGTGAGACTAAGAGCTAAAAACATGTTTAATTTCCATCGAATTACATTTTCCTTGTTTAAACATTACAGATATGTATCATGGTTAAAACAGCTTTAGGACTTTGTAGAGAAAAACTAAGAACAGACTCGGTTTAGTCTCAGCTCGATTGTAAGAAGGTTACTTCATAAGAAAATTGCAAAAGAAATGTTAAGGTATTATTGTTGCAAATAAAAATGAAAGCACCAAAATGATAACAGTTAACAAGAAAGCATACCTTCTGAGGAATAACCGCTTTCACCTTTTCGCCCGTGTATGTCCTCTTCTAGGAAACATATTAATAACAATTTAAATATTTATTTAAATTAGGCACTAATCATCATCTGATAGCAAAGACGCGTTATTTAAGGAAAAGTCCGCAAAGGAGGCAACTTTGCATCTAACAGTTCATTGTCCAAACAGGATTTGATTATCATCTCTTTTCACTTTGATTAAAGACTTTTTCCCGAATACGTTTTGATTCAACTCGTTGACCATCAACTAAAGAATAATCAGTTTTACATACCAAGATTGAATTGTAGCCGACTTGCAGCCCTATAAGTACGCTTCTGCAAATTCGATTTTTCTTCATTGAATCGTAGAGGAAATCAATGCCGTAAAATCTCCTATTTCGATTGTCATTTTGGGCAATATTTAGACATGTACTCCAATGAAAATGACAACATCTATCTATATGAACCATAGTATCTTTAGTATAATCTATTGATAAATTAATTTAGGCCCGTTTAAACGTCGAACTTCTCATGTGCCAAATCTAATGCAAATGTGAAAATCTATTGTTTTCGCTCATTTGCATTAGATTCGGCATATGAGAAGTTCGATGTTTGAAACTAGCCTATGACAAACGATAAATAGGCAACATCCATAATCTTACCTGCTTTTCGCTTAGAGGGTTTCTGTTAAAAAAAAAAAAATAAAGGAAGAAGTATTGGCTTCTTGAGAAATGAACATCATCACCAATAGTTAACAATTAATCATGTATAAAAGCGTGAAATCAATTAAATGTCGCTCATTTGTCATTCGTTGCCCCCTCCCACTAAAAGCATTTTTAATTATTTTAGATTAAAAATATTTGCATGTCATTTGGTTGAAATTTGGTTGCTGTTGTCACCGGAACTGGTTGCTGCGAGATCGGGCAATATGAATTGACTCCGCTGAAAGATTATAGCCCAGACAAACAATTAGGCTCTATGTTTCACTATTATCCATAGTTTTTGTTACATAATAACCATTTTTTGTTGGCTGTTCAAGTTTCCAACATTTCTCGCGCAACTCGGTGAAAACAGTTAAAATAACGACATGAAGAGAGAAAACAAGCACGGTGACATCCTCTTTTTATTGCATTTTTTAATGTCCTATGTATGGCTATCAATTGTTCCAAGTTTGAAAAAAATCTGGATAGTACGTCATTTTCAAGAGAATTACCTTAAGAAGCAATTTTACTGTGCTAGATCCACAGGGTGCAGAGGAGTTCTGTTCGATCGTACACGCCAAAGTCTCACCTTGCTAATTCCAAAATATGTTACTTTGTACGATAAAGATAGTCGAAATGAAATCCTTTTGATTTGTGAACGTTTTCTGCTTCCATATCCTTCTATATCCCCGATCTTGTCTCCCTCATACGGCTTTCCGCCATGTTTACTTGCATATAGTGCGTCGAACTGACGCTGGCCGCAGGCGCATATGATCTTTGCCCGAAGGGCAACGAATAAGCTTCGGAAATCGGAAAGCGAAGCTTTCCGAACGAGGCACGAAGTGCCGAGTAAAAGAAGAGTAGAGGGAGGAAACAAGCGTCACGTGACTAGTTTGATGTGAACCACAATAACTGGTGACGGAAGTGGGCAGTGACCGGAAACGGGAGAGTGATCCTCCGTTGGAGAAGGATAAAACCATGGCAAATTTGTCTTTCAAAAGGCCAGCTCCGCTATAGGAAAACCCACCGGAGGCAAAAAAAGTCGAAACCGTCCATCAAGGAAACAGAAATGGAGCTAGACAGACTAGACAGCCAGCAAATACTAACAACACGTTCATTCTACGAGGTCACAACACATACCCTTCAAACAATAGTTAACTACTAATTAGAACAATTCTCACGCTTCGACAATTCTCAGCAAACCTTCGAGTATCAAAGTCTCCTCCTTTTCTAAAAACGTCCGACGCATATGGGTTGAATATTCACTTGTCTATGACATGATCTCGAAAATAGTGGTCTTCTCTATCACCGAAGCCCGGGCACTGAAGTCACAGCTGACCGCATGCTGACGAAGCCGACAAACAAACTGATCAACGGTTTCATTGATTTCCTGTGCAATCTGCAGAAACATGTGCCTCTCAAACGGGACGCTTGCCTTTGGAACGAAGTAGTAATTAAGTGTCTGCGAAACCAGTGCTTCTAACGAACCGACACCTAGAGAAAAAGAAATGCTTCCAACACCTCCCGATTCACTGGTTGAACCACTAGCGTTAGCTCCGCTCATCTCGCCGCCGCCTATAAACCGCCATTGAAAAGAGAAAAATCTCGACAAATACCTCCACGAAACCGCGAGTGAAAAAGAACGATTCCCGTCGCTAACTGTAAATCCCCGAAACACAAATAGAGACCACCAGCGAATAAATCCAACACGTTTACTGTTCGTGGTCACAACACACTAAACGTCATGTCCGTCACCAGTTGTTGCGGTGCACATTGCACGAAAGCGGTGTGGTGAGGCCATAAATCTCCTTTGCCGAAAATGTTAGTTTTCCGACCGTTTCAACAGACTTCTTGTTTAATTTGGCTAAAAAGTGAAAATTCCAAACCATATACGAAAAATGAGGCCTTTTCATTGAATTTCGTGTTAGTTACAGGGAATCGAAAAATTGAGCCTAAATCGGTTTCCTCCGTTTACTCTTCTTGTATTGTAAGTCAACCTCTTGTAACCGTACGAGCCCATAGCACTTTGGTCCGCGGTACTTGCAAATAAACATTGCAGAAACCGTACCAGAGAAAGACAAGATCGGGGGATATAGAAGGATATGGAATCAGAAAACGTTCACAAATCAAAAGGATTTCATTTCGACAATCTTTATCGTACAAAGTAAACATATTTTGGAATTAACAGGGTGAGACTTTGTTGTGTACAATCGAACAGAACTCCTCTGCACCCTGTGCTAGATCATGATTTACCGACGAGAAAATCTGAAGGGGGTGGTTACATGAAGCGACGGTGGTGTATTTAGGTTTGCTTTAAGGCAGAATTCACGGCTGATTTGTCGATGCATGGCAACAGAAAAAACTTACAACAAAGACAAACGAAGGCCAGTCACCTCTGCTAAGAACTTTCAAAAGCGCTTGTCTTAAAAGCAGCTGCAAATTTTCCGTGAAGTATGATATACTAATGAAATAAAATTTGCCTGATCAGTGAGTGATAAAAAAATAGTCAAGTGGTATATACCACTGTCATCGGCAAAGGCATACCGTTTTTCTTCGTTGACATATCCAAACGCACTGACACGTGATTTTGTATTTATCCGACAACTGGTAGCTTTTAAAGAAGGATTATTGAACTGCTGCCCACTAAATTTGACATGAAATCACCTACAGAGAAAATTTACCCAGATTGTGTTAATCTAATTTATACTAAAATAATTGTATGAGCAATTGACTCACTAACCTTTTTAGTGATATTTTTCAGTAATTCCCGGTTGTCTTTCACAAAATTGGGGTTGGAATAAACGTCGCTTCCCTCTTCACCTTCTTTTTCAGGAGGCAGGCTCCCTGTTTTCTTAAACCCATCTGAAGAAATCAAAGTTTTATGAAAATAAACATCAATCCACTGTTGGATTTGGACACTTCATAACCTAAAGAGCATTTTACAGAAGACCGGTAAAGTAGCGGACCACAGCAGAAACATTTTCTCGATCAAAACACTAGCTAGGCTCGATTTCCGCCACTCACTCGGGTCCGGGCTTTCCTCCCCAAGAGAGAGAGGAAAGCCCGGATCGAGATGCGTTGAAATATCCCATAATATGACAAAAATTCCCAATCTCACTTTGCTTTCTGTAAGTACCCTACAACACTCTATACACTAGGGCTGGATTTCCGCCTCTTCAAGTTTCAAGTTTATTCAATTTATTTATGAAAAAATATTACAGAAATATGCACTGCCCGCAGATAGCAAAGGCTAGTCGGGGCGAGCAGTGTTACTAAATACGTATATTATAAAATAAATAAAAGATTTACTCACTCGGGTCCGGGCTTTCCTCCCCGAGAGAGAGAGGAAAGCCCGGACCCGAGTAAGCGGCGGAAATCCAGCCTATCAAAACGCACTAATCGCAACCAAACACCGTAATAAAAAATGGTCACGTGTAAATCAGTCGACCTGATAACCTGAGAAAGAAACTATCTTATACCTCAAGTGACTTCACCGTGAGACAAAGGATAATTCGATATGTTTTATCTTGACACCGAGCATATACTTAGTACTTACCTTCGTAAACATGGTTAAAACAATAGTTTTAGGAAAGTTATCCCTAATTTGCATGTATTGCTTACAGTTGTCTGTTAAAAGAACTGGGATGTTGGTAGCTCGTTTCCTAGGTTTCTGACCTGCATGATCTGTGGGCATGCTTTAGATTAATTTTTACTAACTAGAAACGCGTAAGTTACGTTTGCTGTCTTTTTACCCAAATTATATTCAAAACACAGAGAGGTTAGTATATAATTTTTGCGTCCTTTAAATGTGTACACTGTCAGTATCCCATCACAAACTTCAACAGCCTTAAAGGGGAAGTGTCGCGAGGATTTTGCTGTTTTAGGTCAATTCTGTGCTAAAATCATTACTTTGAGGCTTTACTCATAAACAAATTAACAATTGGTTCATGCGTCAGCGTGCGTTCATCGAGATATGAAGCACGCGGGAAGTTTGGAGAGCACAAAAGATGCGTAAGAGTTGCTCGAGGCGTAACCGAGAGCAACTCTAGCTTCTTGAGTGCTCTCCAAACTTACCAAGTGCTTCATATTTTCATGAACGCACGGCTGCCGCATGAACCAACTGTTTTATAACATTTTCAACGCTGTGGTTTAAACATTGTGTAAAGAGATCAAAACTCTGCTACAAAACTCTGCTCGGAGTCAACAGCGTGCACAATAGGATTGTAAAGCACTCATGCGCAAATGAATTTGAACACAGGAATTTACCAGCTATGTTATAAACGCTCCTGTAAAGCTATGACGAAGATATCAAATGAATTTTATCAGAGAGGGCTAACCATAATGAATTTCATGAGGATTTTTTGAAGACGCAGCATCAAAACTTGAAAAAATTGGCCATGATTTTTCAAGTTTGAATCCATGTCCATCCTTGCCATCCGTAGCAACAGGCGACAGGAAACAGTTTCAACTAGTCTTAAATAACAAAACTAGACCATTATTTGTGGAATTCGATTGATGGGAAGACACCTTCCAGCTCTTTATAAAGTTGCCAAATAGGGTGACACTGCCCCTTTAAGATACCAAAAGAACAGACAGCAAACCCCTATAAATGAGAGATCATTCTCAGCGACGATATCATTATGTGGCGGTGATTTGCAGCCGGGCCCGAAGAGAAAACAGCATTCCAATTTTTACAAGCTTAAGGGGGAGTTACGCCTGGATGCTACGTTTTTGTCACCCTTTGAACTTTTCTCCTTATTATCTTCTCGAGATTTCATGCAATCCAAAAAAGCCATCATATTTTGGTAGTGCATAACCCCATAAATATCTCAGAATTTTGTGATTCTTAGAGTGTTTATAAAGAAGGAGAAAAGGAGCGGGGAGAGTGTGTTTTAAGGGAAGATGAGAAAATGCAAATTGTAAAGTGCCGGTTAAAAATTAAATTTGGAGGTTAAAAGTTGATGGACAAACACTAAACAGTTCGTCCTCAACCTGACATGCACCCGTGTTGTAGTGAACTGTCTGAGTGTTTGTGTATGCCTTATTTTCCCTTTTTTATTTCTTCATCAAATCACTTCTTATTTCATCAACATCCAGGTATAACGCCCCCTTAATTAAAGCGATGTGGATAGCCGCCTTAAGTACCAATCCCCAAGCGCGATAACAGTTCCGCATAGGTCGCACATCCCTGTCTATGGAAATCCCTCCATAGAACCAGAAACTAAGTTTACTGTACTTACAATAATGTAGTTGACGTATAAAGCTCGAAAATTCTTTGAGCTTGAAATACTTTGGGAAGATTTCTTTCTCAAAGTGTGATTTCACTCCTCTCTTGACAAAAATTCCCGTTCCATTCTGTTAAAAACAAAGATAATATAGAAATTATGAATTATATCCTTTAGATGACTGACATCGCGCATATTTGATGGATCGATGCTGTCACTCTATATCAGTTCATGTCACGATAGTGGAACATGCCCAATAATTGGTGAACAAGCTACGACAATCTTCTTGACACAATACGTTATCAAAGCAACTGTATAATGTCTTAGAAGCACCCCCATCTAACTTAAAGTAATAATTATACTCAAAAACGAACTCCGTGGCCTTTTTTTTAATTTTAAGCATTAATTAGCATGTCCAGATGCAACTTTTGCAAAACTTTAAAACAAAACAAAACAAAACAAAATAAAACAAAAAAACGGAGGAGTGGATTCAGAGCCAACTTAAATGTTTGAAAATTTAAGATGCTATCTTTCTTTCTTTTTTTTTTTTCTTTTTTTTTTTTATTATTCCCGATCATAAAAAAATGGAGGTCTTCGAGAACGTTCCAGTGTGTTAGTATCACTTAGAGATAAAACTAAGAAGTTCTAATGTTGTTATGGTAACGTCAAAAAATGGCAATGTTAAAAATATGTTCATAACTTGTTCACTGATTGAGCATTTTTTTGATGCCACTATAAACATAACAATATATAAAATGATGGTAATATATCCATTGAAGTAAAAGTACTGGAAAGTGCAGGAAACCACGGTGTTAGCCACCTTAAATTAAATACTAAACCACAGGAAGAGCCGTGATAGGGCTACAGAGAATATCATCATCTTGTTGCACCAATCATCCAAAAATTGTTTGAGATTTCTTGTAATTGTTCTGCATAAATTATATAACTTCGCGTGATAGCTGATGAGGGCGCAGCGAATAATCTAATGTTTTTAGTATAACTCTGCTAGTCTTTCAAGACTAAACAAGTAAATTATCTAAATTCTCCTTGCAGACACTTTGAAAACGCGAAGAAGCGGCCACCATTTTGTTGACAACCACTACTCATTATTACAGAATAGATAGCGAGTAGCGTAGCCTGAATCAGAGAACAGCATTCGTAATAGAAGGCTAGTAGATTTATATTGAAATTGAATAATTAATTGAATAATAAAGAAAAGTACCCTGTGCAGACTTTGTAGACGAATTCAGGCGTGTTATTTTTGTCCCGTTAAAAGGGGAAAAAGCGGAAGGGAGAATGTTTCACTCGTAAGTTTAAAACGGCAAGGCAGGAAACGATTTCGAACGCCAGACGACCCTAATTTAAGAGGGGGCCATTGGAATATTCGGTTTTTCGGTTTTGGCCATTTTTTCGGCCGGTTTTTCGGTTCTGCTGTCTGTTACGGTTTGCGGTTTTTGTTTTTATTAGCATTCGGTTTGCGGTTTTCGGCCAAAATACAAGCGGTTTTTCGGACCTGGTATCCGACGTGGTTTTCGTTTTTCCTGAGTTCCTTTACGGACGACATCAGTGCCGTTTAAATCAGTACCGATGGCAGCAATTCACAAGGCCCGCAGGATGAGTAAGGAGCATCTAGCTACTACTATGCTACATTGCGTTCCCGCTGACTAACAAACAAGTAACAAACTATGTAATCGCATGTCAGACCATTTTACAGTCAAAACAGGTCACAGGTGACTGATTGCTGCAGGATTTCAATAGAATCTCTGAATTCACGTCTAAGTTTTCCAGCAATATGCTCAAAACTGAATTGGGCTTCTCATGAATGATTTTCACTGATACAATCTGCCAATTTTCACTCCGAATTTTTCAATTTTGCTTCCTCCGTCCTATTTTCACCCAATTCACGGAGTAGGCATATGTAACTACACGTTCTGTTCTTAAATATCGATTGGGTCTATCACTCTTGGATCTCTTGAGGTTCTCACACTGATGTTGAATCGAAAGTGATAGAAAATACTCTTACCAGAGTCTTATCTTAGGGTCTTAGTTCATTCGAATGTCTGAGCAGATATTTGTCTCTCTCAGAGTTAATATCACCGAATTGCCGAGCGCGTCGCCAAGTTTTAGTATAAATGTACGCGGCGACCAAGACCTTCGAAGAAAAGATTGGTTTTGTGCTTATAATGCATGCAAACAGTCGGTTTGGGAGCCAATTCAAAACAACCTATCGTCTTACCTCGTTCCATGAAATGAAGTTTTTCCACTTAGGGTCCTCAACCATATTCCAAAGACTATTGACGAATTCAGGAAGATTGCTCTCCCCCGTCGCCATTTTATGTTGGTCGCTTGGATCAACGAGGAAGTAATGAAAAGCCAAACTCGTGTGCGCGAAGTGTATCACATGTCACGCGAATTCTAGAATCCTAGTCCCGTGAATCTAGTAAACAAGTGAAGTGATCATTTTGAATGCGGAAATTAAACTCCCTATTATGGTATGTCACGAACCCAATGTAACCAAATGTGTAATGGCTCTATAAACCATTTTCTGTGGGAATAAAGGCTCACGTCACTGCGGTGACAAACATGACAAAACAACGCATGTTGTAGAAACTCAGTATGCCTTTTATTCCTACCAGTTGAAATGGTCGAAGAATAAGAGTGTTTACAATTTTCTGTTTTTGTCATCTTAAAGATCTCTCCATTATCCCATTTCTCTAATTTTCTCTAATGTTTTTTCTTGTCCGTCGGAAGTCTTTCTGCGATACCAAAGAAAAACGAGCGAACGAACGAGATCGAGAGTGAATAGCACTCAATTGCAATATTCCATGGAGAACTTAAGCTATAAGTGAGCCATGAGAGTAGGGCTTCGATGAAAGGACAAGAGAGGAGGAGGGGGGAGGGGGAAGCCCTCCTTCAGTTTCTCCAGCTAAGCGCACCGTTTAACTGAAAGAAATTGAGCTTTCATGTCAAAGTAATCATAATGCTTTAGTAATCTGGAAATGATTTCGACAGTTTTATACCGCAGTATCCGCATAAATATTATTTATGAGAACACTTGAATAACTTCTCTGTGATTTCTCCGCATCTGTTTTTGCAATAATTCCAATTGCCTTGTCAGTGTAAAAATAAAATTCTGTTTTCCTTGGTAGGGAATTACATACTTACGGACGGAATATCACTGAGCTGAATAAATGACTCCAGAAGAAGGTATTCTACCTGATCAAACGCATCGTTGAGTACCGCTCACAATACAACTTCCCGTCTACTGGATTACGTGAAATGAAGTTAGCTTACATTGAGGGTCTTCAAACGTCAATACTCCAGAGATGAACAATGAATTCAGGAAGACTGCTTTCGCTCGTCTCCATTTTATTGATGGTATACGTGCTGTTTTGTTTTTATTTTCAGCTTAAATCAGAAACAAACGGGAAAGTAACTTTACATAACACTTCACGCGAATTCTAGAATCGAGTCTATAAATAATTTCAACTATTTGTGTCATGCACTCAGGTTTTAATTCTAGAATGACTCTAGAATATCTAATCGAGAAGCACGCGCAGGAGACAGGAAAAAGTGAGAGAAAAAAGCCAGCGAAAAATATGTTGAAGTGGGCTGGAGACCTAGAGGCTTTTTTGTACATGTAACCTCAGTCTTCAAAACGCTTCTTTTTGTGGATGATTAGATACGTACCGAATCGGGAAGACTGAATAAATATTTTGGGGACAAAATAGTTAATCTGAAGAAGCAATGCTCTGTTTCGAAACCCAAACCAGCTTAAAGCAGAAGCCCATGTCTTTCAAGAATAGCCCCCGAAGCTCTCAACGACTTGATGGCGGTTGCTCTGATTTCCGCTCCCAGAATAAATCGTTAGCAGCAATATGCTCAAAACTGAATTGGGCTTCTCATGAATGATTTTCACTGATACAATCTGCCAATTTTCACTCCGAATTTTTCAATTTTGCTTCCTCCGTCCTATTTTCACCCAATTCACGGAGTAGGCATATGTAACTACACGTTCTGTTCTTAAATATCGATTGGGTCTATCACTCTTGGATCTCTTGAGGTTCTCACACTGATGTTGAATCGAAAGTGATAGAAAATACTCTTACCAGAGTCTTATCTTAGGGTCTTAGTTCATTCGAATGTCTGAGCAGATATTTGTCTCTCTCAGAGTTAATATCACCGAATTGCCGAGCGCGTCGCCAAGTTTTAGTATAAATGTACGCGGCGACCAAGACCTTCGAAGAAAAGATTGGTTTTGTGCTTATAATGCATGCAAACAGTCGGTTTGGGAGCCAATTCAAAACAACCTATCGTCTTACCTCGTTCCATGAAATGAAGTTTTTCCACTTAGGGTCCTCAACCATATTCCAAAGACTATTGACGAATTCAGGAAGATTGCTCTCCCCCGTCGCCATTTTATGTTGGTCGCTTGGATCAACGAGGAAGTAATGAAAAGCCAAACTCGTGTGCGCGAAGTGTATCACATGTCACGCGAATTCTAGAATCCTAGTCCCGTGAATCTAGTCAACAAGTGAAGTGATCATTTTGAATGCGGAAATTAAAACTCCCTATTATGGTATGTCACGAACCCATTCAGACGGTGCCAGAAGCGTATCACCCTAACAGTGCATATCTGATCAACCTCGTTCCCAGGGCTTTTTCCCTCTGGGAACGAGGTTGCATATTTGATGTCTAAAGGATCCACGTGGGCAACCAAGCGCTGCGCGAATCTTTATATCACATGTCAAGCGAATTCTAGTCAGTCAATTCCAAAAGTGCCCATCACCTCCCCGGGCAAACACCCGGGCATTTGACTTTTCTGAAAAATTTTGATCAAATGCCCCACTGTGTTTCCAGCTTTGACGGTCAAATGCCCCACTGTCAGGGCCTCAAAAAGGGCAAATCAAGTGTAAATTTATAGCAAATCACTCGTTGCATGAAGCATTTTGGCACGCTTCCCGCTGATAATGAATATTTTATTCTAAAATCGCTTACCTTTTTCAAACCAAAACCGGAAATTGTGCGTCAAAACTCTTTTCCGATCTCTTTTGTCGGCACTCCAAACTTTGAATAAAGGCATATCAACTGTATATTTGGTAAACAGCGCAAAACCTACGCGGAATCTTGAAGTGAAAATTGAAATTTTAATTAAAGATCATCATCGTGAAGGGAGCGAAGCGGCTCCCGTGGTGAATGAATGAATATTAGCGCGCGAAACCTTCACGAAACCCTTTAGCTGGCGACCGCCGACCAATGTTTAGCCGAAAGTCAAATGCCCCACCGTGCGCGACAAATTTAGAATCAAATACCCGGGGTATTCCCCGGGGGGGGGGGGGGGGCGCTTTTGGAATATGATTGATACATAAGTTGAACAAGTGAAAGCTTTTATGGTATGTCACGAACCCAATGTAACCAAATGTGTAATGGCTCTATAAACCATTTTCTGTGGGAATAAAGGCTCACGTCACTGCGGTGACAAACATGACAAAACAACGCATGTTGTAGAAACTCAGTATGCCTTTTATTCCTACCAGTTGAAATGGTCGAAGAATAAGAGTGTTTACAATTTTCTGTTTTTGTCATCTTAAAGATCTCTCCATTATCCCATTTCTCTAATTTTCTCTAATGTTTTTTCTTGTCCGTCGGAAGTCTTTCTGCGATACCAAAGAAAAACGAGCGAACGAACGAGATCGAGAGTGAATAGCACTCAATTGCAATATTCCATGGAGAACTTGATGAGTAGCTATAAGTGAGCCATGAGAGTAGGGATTCGGTGAAAGGACAAGAGAGGCGGAGGGGGGAGGGGGAAGCCCTGCTTCAGTTTCTCGAATCTTGGATGGCGGCGGAACACACAGATTATCCAGCTAAGCGCAAATATTTTCATATACTGAACCGCTAAACTGAAAGAAATTGCGCTTTCATTTCAAAGTAATCACAATGTTTTAGTAATCTGGAAATGATCTCGACAGCTTATACAGTCTGCACATAAATATTATTTATGAGAACACTTGAATAACTTCTCTGTAATTTCTCCGCATCTGTTTTTGCAATAATTCCAATTGTCTTCTTTTGTAACAATAAAATTCTGTTTTTCTTTGGTAGGGAATAACATGCCTACGGAAGAATATCTCTGAAGTAAATAAATGAGTACAGTAAAACCAAGCATGTCTGCATAAAGGCTTTCACATAAAAATGTTTGTATGGGGGAGTCTTGTATACTTTAGAGACACCCGGATAATGCGAACGCTTTGGCATGCCTCTTTTATTGTTTGTTACGTTTGCCGTCAATCAACGCACACCTGTAGACGTCCTTGTCCACTGGATTTCGTATTAGCTGCAAATTTTAACTAACTGTTCCTTTGTACACCCTAAGACAGGATATTTAGATATTAAAAGGGACTGAAAGCACTATCGATTCATTGTAAGTGCACATTTATCGTCGAAGTTTACGGTGCACATAGGTGTTCATGTCTGTAGTCTAATCAAGTCAATACTGGCACAGTTACATTGGAATCACTAAATACTGAATTGGGAGTTTGAAATAGTGCTCGATAGTAATGGTAATGGATTTATATACCGCACATATCATATAGTTTCAAGGCGGTTTACAATACGTCTCTAGGGTGACATCGGACGTCAGCCTGTAAAAAATATAATATAAATATAATATATAGTGCAAATTGAGCATCTTTCCATGTGTTCTTGCTGTGATATTAGGTAACGAGCACTATGAATTAGCAATAATTGCTAAATAATTGCTTTTGATTTGCTATCAGACTTGCAAAACGAATAAAAAGCAGAAAACATCACCTGTGGTTTGACGGCAGCAAAAGGCTTAGAGTAATGTGAAGGAATATTTTGGGGGATGTAATGAGAAAAAGAAGGAGGAGGAGGAGGAGGAGGAGGAGGAGAAGGAGGAGGAGAAGGAGGAGGAGGAGGAGAAGGAGGAGGAGGAGGAGAAGGAGGAGGAGGAGAAGGATGAGGAGGAGAAGGAGTAGGAGGAGGAGGAGGAGGAGGAGGAGAAGGAGGAGGAGGAGGAGAAGGAGGAGGAGGAGGAGGAGGAGAAGGAGGAGGAGGAGGAGAAGGAGGAGGAGGAGGAGAAGGAGGAGGAGGAGGAAGGAGGAGGAGGAGGAGGAGAAGGAGGAGGAGGAGGAGGAGGAGAAGGAGGAGGAGGAGGAGAAGGAGGAGGAGGAGGAGAAGGAGGAGAACTGATCGTTTCCCAAAATTTTAGTTCCCGATTTTAAAAGCTCTACAATACTTGTAACGCAAATCTCGCCATGACTATGTTGTTATGAATTGTTATGTAGAGCAATGCCAAAAATTAGGTTTTCCCTTTTTGGGCCCCCAAAACCACTCAAGCTGGATTTTTTATTCTCAGAAGCGTTCCTCGCAAGAGGAACAGCTATGAAAAGGCACACTTGTTCCTATAACGATATTAAAAGGTGTTGGCCTTAAATTTACGTCAGCGAAACAAGGTGTTTATCCCGATCTTGCTCCATGATACAAGAGTGAATTTTGTATCCGGCATATCCTTTATATCCGTTAAAGTTAGACAATTGTGGAAATCAGATCAGTTTAAGTAAGTAATAGATCACAGACAGAAAGGGGAAAGAACTGAAAAAATTGAATTTTTGTTCCTTCTTTGCTTCTCATTTTCACTGTAAGTAATGAATAAAATTAGTCACAGTAAGAAAGAGAAGAGGTTCATGATAACATATTCAGTTTCCGCGAACTCCGTGAGATCCATACATTCCGCTGGCTTTTCACAAAGTTTTGGGTTTCAGGGATACTTGCAGTGTCTTTATTTTTAAACGGAAAGGACAGGCATCACGCAAAGGACGGATGCAAGAATATATTATCCTCTTAAACTTCTCTTTCTTACTGTAAGTAATCAATAAAAGTATATTAAAGTAATTAATATATTATTTCTTGATAATACTTACAGTACTTTACTTTCGATCCTGGCCTTACTGTTACTGTTAACTTTATTTTTACTCTGAGGGAGCCCAATGTCTATCAGTACGCCTCGTGGTTTCCTTTTGGACTTCCTCGCCACTTTCATTTGCATTGTGTAACTGTTTTGTTTTATCGTTATTCGTATTTTGTGGTAAAATAAATAAACATCCAAACATCCAAAGTAAGAAAGAGAAGATATTTATGATAACATATTCAGTCTCCGCGATCTCCGTGAGATCCATACTTTCCGCTTGTTTTTTAAGAAGTTTTGGGTTTCAGGGAAACTTACAGTGCGTAAGATTCCAAATGTGATATATTTCCAATCCAAAAGTCTTTTTTTTATAAACGGAAAAGACGGTCATCTTGGAAAGGACGGAAACAAGAATATATTATATCTGTTCATCTCAGCTGGGATTTTTATGGACATTTGGTTTTATAAGTTTGGTTTAATAGCCAAAGAGTACAAGACCCACTTGTAATACACTTGAAATCTCACATAACCACATTCTTATCGGCACTGAAATAAGACTGAGTGCTTATCAACGTAACTACACTTGACGGCAGTTGTGCTTAATTACCGTATCCTTTCTTGGCATTTTTAAGTACCTATTGTTCCTGTTTCCACCAACAAAGCATCTCTCTTCTTGAAGGTTAATTTGTCAAATTCCCACCTTATTTCAGAATTTGCAAGAAAAGACAAACGATATTCCTTAAAGTGTTCGACCGCCAGATTTATTCCCTAGTGATATAGATAGTCACTGAAGATGCAGCCAACCAACGTTGTATTTGAACAAATTAAAGCAGATTCAGTGCCTTTTAATAGGGTGATTCAGCATCTAGATTAAATAGCGCCTTCTTGCATTCATTCATTCATTCATTCGTTCAATCATTCATTAATCCCTTTGACTTTCCTTCATTTATTCACTCATCCAGCCAGTCGATCAGTGAATCATTTTATATTATTATTCAATTGATTTGCACGTTCGCATCATTAGTAAGGCTATCATCGTTACTAATAATACTGTGTCTTTCTTTGCTTTCATTAGGCAACATTTGCAGAGGGCAAAGAATGCGAAGCAATGAAGGAGTTGTATAAGGTGCTAAAGGACCACAAAAATCCCTTCATGGAAGAACTGGTTCAGTGTTCCTACAGAAGTAGCTTGGCAAAAGAGCTTGAAAGTACTGGTGGCGCGGAAATGTTATCATCGCAAGACCTAGACGAATGCAGTACCGAGAGTGTTGTTCGACTGACTGTTATCAACCCACACTTTGAGTCACACTTAGGAAAAGCAATTGACAAACTCATTGGAGCTGGTTTGCGCGTCGATAAATTTGGCTTTCCTAAGGCTAGTGGGAGTTTAGAGCCATCGATTTCATGCGAGGAACCTAATGCGGAATCAAAAATGCTTTCAGACAAACTGACAGTTTTGGTTAACGACATTGCCATCGCAATGAACAGGTTAGGGTATGCCAGTTACGAAGTCAGCAGCCCACAAAGGGCTAACAAACACGCTTCATAATTACTTTATAAGCCAAAGATGAAGGAAAAAGCTCGTATTCTTTCAAAAAAATGAGTGCCAATGCAAAGAGCGAGTCCGTGCAAATTGTATAATCAAGAGATGACTGAAAATAAAGTGCATTATGTCAATTGCAGTGTTTCTCTTTGCACCGTCAGATCATAGCCCTCGAGCAAATAAGTACAGAGAGTCCGAAAAATATAACATTTTCTCACATTTTGACACCTGAACTAAATTTAATTGCAGCCTTTTTCTTCAGAGAGTCCACCGTTCTTCCGTTTTGAAACTTCGAATCAGGATCTCTTAGAATAGCTGTCCACTGTCCAAATTCGTGCCTATCCATACCTTTCTCGAGAAAATCGTCCTCATCCGCCGTAAATTTCAACACGCGGCGATGACTTCTGTGGATTTGCAATCTGTTTTTCTTTGTCGGTGGGGCATCTCTCTTAGGGGGCGCGCTTTTGGGTTCTGTCTGAGTTTCAGCCGGTGCTGCACAACTTGAAGTTCCATCGCTAAACCTCGCGCTCACCTCCTTATCCAACTCAGAGCCTTTGGTACCTTGTAGCTTTTGCAGACACTCGTGAGCCTTCACAGCAACTTCGAGCGACCTTTGCTTTTGATAGTGAACTTTGGCGACGGCTGAGCTGTGTTTCTGATCTTCCGACAAAATCCTTTGCTCTTTGCTAATGAACTGATTGAGGCTTTGCGTTTCGACGATTTGACGATAGCGCGTCGGATGAATGTACTTTCCGATTGCGTCAAAAACTAGTTTACTCATGACATCGCCCAATTTGCTGTGTTGGCCTCCATTTCTCGTAACAAGAACGAACTCGCACTGGGGTTTTAGCAATGGCCTCACGAAATTGACGTAGCTATCGAGCACCTACATGCTTGCATCGGTTAGAATCAAGCAGTCAAATCCGTATTTTCTGGCAGTCTTGAACTTTTTCTGGTCAATAAATCCCCCGTTCTCTTTCGCTGCTCTAACCATGTCGACTGTCAAGTACTGGTAAGTCATAGGGCGTTACCCCTTCACACATCGACACAAATCTCGTGGCAAATGTTAAGTCGGATGGGATCACTTGACCTGGATTGCCCTTGCCCGTCTTTACGATCTTTTCGTAACGTGGCAAGTGAAATGTCACTACTTGCAGCAATTCTTCCATTGTCGCCCAGTGACCTCGAGCTTCCAGTGTGTCGATGTCCAGCTCTCGGGTCCACTGAAATCACATCATTTTTGCCACTGTCTTTCGAGCTCTCTTAAGGTACAACTCAGTAGCAGATAGGTTTCGCAGAACTGCGTAGGATGCCCCATTGATTTCTCTAAGTCCATTAGTTCGGAAATTGCGTCTATGTAGCCCAATCGCCCACCATGCCCGAGTTTAAAGTAGTCTATAAATTTGAACAAAAGATTCGGGGAGCACAAACTGTAGTCTATTACTTCAAACGTCAATTCTTCCTCGTCTTGACAACAAAATTTCAGAAATTTGAAGCTTCTCTTCACTATTTGTTAAGCTGTGCGATCTTTCTTGCAACCCCCACCACTACCAGTCAACCACTTCGCGAATGCTTCATTATTCTTTGGCGAATTTGGTGACATTAGTATGGCGTTGGTGCGATGGTGCTCAGCCTTAACTTGCCCGGACAAGTTAAAAAGCGCCTCGAAAAGTCTTTTAGAATCTGCCATTGACTCTGTTTCGTGTTGCATCAAACTTTAAAAAAAATTCAAACTTCAAACACTACACCAAACGTTTTGCCTTGCAATTCAATTCAAGAGCGCCGAAAACATAGATGGCATGACTAGAAGAAAGGTTCTGTTGAACAAATGTACTAAAGAAAAGCCATTTTCTTAATAGGAAACATTTTACATCAATGGGAACTAATGGGTAGGAACAAATTTTTCCACGAAAGTTCCGCACGCCAGCATAAAGGAAGACTTATTCTGAAAAAGAACGCCCTAACAGGAACAGTTGTTCCTCAAGTAAATAAAAAGGACCAAAATTATCAAAAGAGGAACAATACCAATGGGAACACGTGTTCCTAAGCGACTTATTTCGGAACAAAACGTTCCTATCAATGTTAAAAATTCTGAACAAATGATTCCTTTTTAGTTTTAAATGAATACTTTGTTCCTATTTTTCACAACAATTTGTTCTTTTTCATACTATAGGACCACTCCAAATTGGAACAATTGTCCCATAATGGTAACGTTCCCTAAGCACAAATGAGAACAGTGACAAAAAACTAAAAATCAATTTAAAAGCCAGTTAAGGGATGAAGAAAACATGCCAAAGCTTAAGAATCTCTTTGCTGGATACAAACAACAGCCAAAACTGGATTTACAAAAATCCTGCTAAAACATTTCGAAACATGAAAGTAAAAAATTTAGGGAAACGTAAGCGAGTGCCCCCCCCCCTGGGAGGGGGGGGCTATTTCCCCTCCATATCGAAGAGTTGAATCTTATCTGGCGAGCCGACTCTTCTACGTCTTCCCCCAAGAAACGCATACAATTCACTTTCTTTGGCATTGATTTTATTATGAGGTGACAAAGTTACGTGATAAACAGAGGGCCAGCCTCTTATCTTAAACCTATTGCATTCTTTTTTTTAATTAATGTAAAGGAGATAAATACAAATTGTTGCTTTGCAATCGTTCCATTATCTCCACTAACTTGCACTCGTGAACTTTTAATGCCATTACCCTGCCAAAATTCGTAATATAAGATCGTCACTGGTTTTTCCGACTTAGGAGCCACTTTTGCTGGCTGACGAGTACAAACTATACGGTAAACAAAAATAAAAAACCTGGTTGTGAATTCAACTATCCGTACTGCAAGATTATACATCTTCCGCCTGCGGGTTCACAAGGCACCGCCCTGCAAAAATCTCCACGAATTTGCCAGCACAAATAATGAACCATAACAGATCTTAAACATCAAAAACGTTAAAATAAGCAGTGCAAGAGTAATATCAGATACGCAATTCTTTTACACAATACAAAGACTATGACCAACATGAACAACAGTCCTAGTATGGACTGTCATACGAAAATGACTGTGCGTGGGGTGGGGGGTTGGCTTTAGAAGGTTAAAATTCGGTACCAAGTAAGTTAAGGTTTCAAAAACTAAAACAAAAGGCCTCCATTGGAATTATTCCAGTAATTTTTAGGCTGTTAGCTAGATTAAAGCAATCGTTTTTTCTCGGCTTAATGCACACATAGCCTGCGTAGTGGGCGTAAAAGGGGGATGGGGTTAAGGAGAAAGAAAATAGGAATAGAGTAAAAAATGGGGCACCAGTTACTCGCTCCACTACCCGCCTCCCCCTTTTACGCCTACTACGCTCGGTAATGAACACAGGTCAGTCTGGGTCACAAGACCTGGCTACAGTGAGAAAGGTGTGACAAATATTTTCAACATGTGGCCTTGTTCCTACACAGATATTCTGTGAAGGAATTTGTCTCTTGTTCCGTTCTAAAAAATATACAAATATCAACAGCTTAATACACTACAAAACACGTTCACTATAAAAAATAAGATTTGCACTTAGTCTTGACTCTTTGAGTAGTAACTAGTACAAAATATAATACTATCAATTCATAGTCCCCCAAACAACTGATCTACTATCTCGAAATTATCTAGTAATATAGCAGTTAACACAATGAAATGTGTGCTGTACATTTTCTGCATTAATTTTAACTTAATTCTATGTGCATCTATTGGTAACTAAATAACTTAATATCCACTTTCAGAAACTCATTTAAATATTATTTGTGCGTTGATTTTATACACAACTGGAGGAGAGACACACATGACAGGGAGGCACTGAAAGTAAATTCTACTGGTTTAGCCTCGTTACCATGCAACTCTGCCCAGTTCTTCTCAAACAAGTCATTTTACATACAGGTGCGTGTACCATACTAATTTCCTTGACTCAGCGCTTACACAAAATAACTCCAAGTTTATTTTGCAATACATGGGGTGATAAAGTATTTTCTGTGCTCATTCTTCTGTCTGTTACTGGCAGGAAAGGGGAACAACTTAGTGAAGCTGGATATTGAATTCAAAGGATGTGATTTGTTAAGGAAGTTAAGCATGTTTAAGGTTTCTTAGGGAGAATGACTGCATCATCATCATCATCATCATCATCATCATCATCATCATCACTCGATTCCATTTCAAGTCTGAGACGAAGAATTTAAACAAAGGAAACCATCCAATGTTCTCCTCCGCCTTATCATTCTCTAAATTATCATCTCATCTGGCTCAAGTCCTGAAAAAAAAAAAAAAAAAGAAAAACAAGGCATTACAGCAAGTCAGGTACTTAGAACCTAACAAATACTGTCATGTATTGCTTTCAAACAAGATGCAAAGCATTATACGCCATTTATTTGGCCATGCAGAAACCCAAAATACTCTTTATCTAATCCTCCTCATTCCTTTTTACATCTGCTGATAACTTATTGTACACCATGAGAACTTAACATTTGCTTTCCAGATAATTTATTGGTACAACTGAGTCACAACAAAAGTGGACCTTTATGAGTTGCAGACGAGCCTTCTTAATGTTCTTTGCCAGACAAACTCAAGGTGCTAAGATATAACTATATACAAAAAGGAAATCTACGGTACTGGTATATTCAAGCATAACATTCTCTAAACAATATATGCCCCCACCTAATTGCTTCAACTCGAAACCAAGCAGGTATACTGAAAATAAGCTGTTCTATAAAGTCCTTTGAACACTGTAACATATTAGCTTACCTTTCAGCCACTGCAGTGGAAGTAACTGGTCATTTTGATTAACTGCAGTCATTGATGAATTACTCTGTTGAACTTCAGAACACCTGATGAGTTGGGAAGTGCCCCTTGAAGAGTTTCCAGAGTCACTACTTACTGAAGGCACCTTGAAGTCGGAGCACATCTGAGACAATTCAAGAACATTGACTGTGAAAAACTGCTGATGTCAACAAGTTGTCAACATTAACCATGATTCAACTAAAAATTGTACAACCTACCTTCCCTCTGTGTCAAATGGTAGAATTTAAGGTAGCCTCCTTCGCAGATGTCTTTGGGCTCGTCACGCATTCCTTCCCTACGAATGTCTGCTTAACTGAACTACCACTTCCATCCGCAGCGGTTAGCCTATTATGGTTCGTTTTCCAATTTATGAAAAGTAGGACTTTGACCCCGGGATTATTTTCACAGATGATGCATGTGAATAAGGTGTCGTTTTCCATTCTTACGCAGCCCGTTATTGGTTTCTACAAAACAAAGGCTAACCGCTGGCAAACGGAAGTGGCAGTTCAGTTCAGCAGATAGGGAAGGAACTCGTGACAAGCCCATAGACATCTGCTAAGGAGGCTAAACTTAAGGTGGCTGAACACAGTTTTGATTGGTTTTGAGCATTATGTCATTCGTTAAGGTGTTATGTGAGAAATATTGAAGGTTAGAAGCTGAAACTTGGCAAAGAAAAAATAGTGATGGAAGATTTTTATAAACAACTAACATTGGCACTTTCATGTGTTTTCATGGCAATGTGGATGATTAAAAGCTTCCCTAAAATTTGGCTTTTATGACAATTATGTAAAATCAAGTCATTAGATTTTCTCATTAACTTACACACAGCTTTCAGTAAATAATTATTATTGTTTGAAATGAACTTGAACAAATTTTAACAAAGGGGTATTTAAAAATTAAAGCATAAACCTGCCTAGTGAAAATTGATTTTTTCACAGAATTACTTTGTTCGACTTGTTTTAGAGTTCTCATTATATGAAATGTGTTGAAAATAAGAATTCTGCCAAATTTCATCAAATTCTAAGGAGTAGATTTTGAGAAAATTCTCCTTTGTGTACATTGTCTTAAAAGGTAAAAATATACAGCAGTCTCACATGCTTTCATTAGTATGCATGCACATCAAAAGATAATACATGGCGTTGCAAAGTACAGCTCGTTTGTCCATTTTGTGGTTTGAGGACCGCGTTTCAGTAGCCAATAAAACAGGCAAAAAACGTTTTCACCACCATGGTTTCTTTTGTCAGATTTGAAACCTAAGCCATCAAGCAATTGGAAGCTGACATCGTGGAAACTGTGTTCGGCCACCTTAACATCCATAATGACAAGAAACTTTTAAAAATTTCTTTTGAAGTTATTAATGGATAGTGATGACATAGTCTTCAAATGGTGCAAGAGACAAAGGGATCAACCTAGACTGTGGCTTAATCAAATTTGATGAGTGATATAAATTCTCAAGACTGAAAAAACCAGTTTTTGAGTACCCATGCATTAGGATGACAAATGGTCTCCAAAAATTAGATGGGTCGAGCAAACGTTTGATTTACCGGTAAATATTGTCTTGCAGGAGGTCCTCTAAAAGTCTAAGAATTCCAAAGTTTTCACTGACTCAGTAGGAATAGGCTTTAAAGTCTAGAATGTCTTGAAAATATTGAACATCAATATCACACATTTATAAAAGTTCTACAGCCTCAATCTCACATTACAAAAAGGTCAAAACATTAGAAAAGAAGAAAAGAAATTAAAGAACTTATTAAGGCTTGCCATAGCAAACATCTGAAGTTACCCTTCTGATAAGGAGTCTTTGTAAAATACAAAGTAACACTAAAATATCATTGTCAAGTTTACTACCTTGAATGCTGGGACCCCAGACCAGTCTCCAGCTGTGTGCAGGCTTGGCAGTCTGACAGGGTTTTCTTGTGCAAGAAAGTAGCTTTGGCTGTTTGAAGGTTGATTACTACTGGATGATAGAGGATTGCTGTTGGCCTTAGCAAGCTGAAGATAAAATGAAAGAAAACAACAGTCATATAAAATTTTTTGTCACCAGAGGACTCACTGACCAAATGCAATAAATGGCAAAACCTGGCTGCAAAAATCTAGCTTTTAAATCTCAACCACTTTTTAAAGTTAATAATCTAATCTATGCTTTCATTTAACATAACATGCAGACTCTTATCCCACAAGAAACATGGCTCCAGATTTATTTGGTCCATCCAAAGGCTTGAATTTGACAAATTAGACAAATATGACTATTGTGAAAACCTCATTATTAATACCAAAGAAAACCTGAAGCACAGTCAGGGATTTCATTACAAAGTGGCAACTGGCGAAAACTGCTGCCTACTTTGTCAGAATTTACTTCTTACCACTGCCTACTTTGTCTGTACTTTCACTCCAATGATTAAAAAAAATCATCAGCTCACTGCCTACAACTTAAGCTCAGACGGCTATTTCAATACTTATTGAAACTCCTGACAGCAATCATCCACGCTTTGCTCTTCAAGTAGGGGGAGTGTCTGGGTTAAGGTCATAATATTATGCTAATTTGTTCAGTCAAAATTCTGTTTAAATTCGCATGTTCCTTTTAATCTTTACTGGTTGCTTCAGATATACCGGCAACTGAGATGAGTGCACCTGCAACATCACAGTCTCATAAAGCAAACACTGTACTCAGCTGTGACAGGAGGTACATGGGTGATAGCCATTGCTGACAGCTCTGTACAAGGACCCTCTACTATACTTTCTATAAAATGATGTTCTACTGCTTTAACAACTAGCTTAAGTTATTAAGTGTGAAAAGGAAATAACTTCTTACTTTTAATTTGCCGTTATTAGAAGACTTCTTCGTCTTCAAAGACTGTGTGACTTTACGTCGTCTCCCAATGCCAAGAATCACATTAAATGCACACTGAATAGGACAAGAAACAAAACAGAGTTAGTAAGATGTCATTCAAAATGGAAATATGGGCTCAGCAGGCCTTGCCTTATTTATGCCAATCATTTATGGCCCTTGTGAGGACTGGCAATGATTATTATCAATTATTTCAGATTTCAATTTGTTTGCTTGTTGCTATTACCAATCAGATGCTATCATTATGACGATGATGTCATTAATAAAACCATGCAGTCACGATTAATAGTCAGATTCCTAGTTACAATATCTGTAATTGATCAATGTCTATAATTTAAGAATAAACCCATTGACAACTTTACAAGATTTGTAGTTGATTGATGGCTTATGCTTTCGCTCTGTTGTGCAAGCTTTCCTCGCTCATATTTTTTCAATGATATTGTAAAATTATACCTAATGACTCAATTTGCTTCTTATTTAGAAGTTTCTGTTTCCATAGTAACAACCAAACCGTAAACAGATCTCTTAGAAAAACTGTCAAAATTCTTGCTGATTGGCTTGTGGCTATAAGTGCTCACCTGCGTCACAGAGTTAATCTAACCCAGGTTAGTAACGTCTGTGAAGCAGCTCCAAATTCCTTGTTCTGTTTACCAGAATTTGAGTACATGCTATGATTGGCCCGTAAACAAAAGGCTTTTGTTGATGGGCCAATAACATTATTCAGATTTCCATTTGTTTGCTTGTTACCAATCAGAATAATGTTATCATCGTGATGTCATTAATAAAACCAGTCACAATTTATAGTCAGATTTCTAGTTTACAATACTAATGTCTATTTAAGAATAAACCCATTGACAACTTTACAAGATTTGTAGTTGATTGATGGCTTAATATGCTTTTACTCTGTCATGCAAGCTTTTCTCGCTCATATTTTTTTAATGATATTGTAAAAAAAATAACAAAAAAATCCATTCCCGTTTTCTATTGCCTGTATTCTTATAGATCATTATAGAAGTAACGCCATGAAATGTTCAAAACTTGGCAGTGAAACCACTCAACTGTAGGTCATTGTTCAACTTGAGATTTGAACATTTTATGCAGTCATTTCTATGATGTACCCTGTATAAGATTGCAGATGATAAAAGACTGCTGTAATGATTTTTTAATTGGATTTGTTGATCTGAGGTTGGCAGGCGGGTACACAGACTGACCTACAGTGTATGATATCCTGGAAGCAAATTAAAACAGGATTTACCACTAATGGTCCTTGAATAAGTTCATCACTATCATCAGAGTCTATCATCTCCTCAGGATGGTGGCAGCTGCTGCGTCGATTCCTGCTCTGTAGATGCATCTCCCTGTGCTCTTTACACACGTCATATGTTCTTGTTGCTAAGTTGTAGATTCTCTCTGATGGAATACCACTGACTGAGATTCGTCGATTACTCTGAATGATTCTCTGTAGTTCATGGTGTAAGAGAGTCAGCTCTTTTTGCACCAGGTCTTTCTTAATTGTGTATACTGCTCACAGTTACGGCAGCTGAATTGCTCTTGTGAAATGGCTTGATGTTGGGTGTGAAGATGATTCCGAAGCTGCTGGATGACACCAAGCAAGTCTTGTACCATCTTCTGCTGCATTTCCAGCTCTCTG
>JAEMWC010000310.1:825000-880919 GCA_016490735.1 Pachyseris speciosa | reverse complement strand
AGAGGAACGAAAATTCAAATCAAATAAAATTGAACTTTAAACAACAACATAAAAAGCAAGACTTAATTCACGAACAACGCATATTTCTAAGCTTAATAAACTTTGATTCAATTTGGCAATCTGCGTGTAGAGAAGTAACACAGAAGCTTACGTTCGTCAGTCCTCTTCCCCTCACTGTCTTTGGTTGTCTTTTCTATAGGAACGAAAATTCAAATCAAATAAAATTTGAACTTTAAACAACAACATAAAAAGCAAGACTTTATTCACGAACAACGCATCTTCTAAGCTTAATAAACTTTGATTCAATTTGGCAATCTGCGTGTAGAGAAGTAAACAGAAGCTTACGTTTGTCAACAGTTCTCTTCTCACCTTCGGCTTCGGTGGTCTCTTCTAGAGGAACGAAAATTCAAATCAAATAAAATTTGAACTTTAAACAACAACATAAAAAGCAAGACTTAATTCACGAACAACGCATACTTCTAAGCTTAATAAACTTTGATTCAATTTGGCAATCTGCGTGTAGAGAAGTAAACAGAAGCTTACCCAAGTCAACAGTCCTCTCCTCACCGTCTTTAGCTTCGGTGGTCTCTTCTATAGGAACGAAAATTCAAATCAAATAAAATTTGAACTTTAAACTTATTTTGCACATAAGCTTACCACTACTGTTTGACTCTAACCCGTCTTGCTCTACTAGAGAAAAGAAATTCAGTGAAATCAATTTCACTCTAAACAATCAAAGTTAAATGAATTCTATTAGTTGAGGAAAGGAAGGGTTCTGCGCGTGTTTAACGGACATCAAAAAGTACAAATAACTCATTAAAATTCCATGTTCACGTTTCGCGGAAATATATGGTTCCACGGTTATTGGCGCCATATTAACTGGGGGGCAAACACGGCTAAAATTATAGTGAATGTATGGGATTTTGACCGACTTTGAACCGCTGTAATACCGCTAAAAGGAAGCGGATTCCCAACATTTGGCACTACTTTTAACGGTTTTATTGATATAGTTCATTCAACAGAAAATAAGGCCATGAACGAAGGTACGACGTCCGTAAATTAGAATTATAAATCTTCTGATGTGGCTTCTAATATTCGCGGTAATTTGCATAATTTTGATTAGAGAGGTTCGTATGAAATCTTAAAATTTGTTTATGGTCGTTGTAGCCTGAATCTGCTCTTTATACGTCATGAAAATAATGTCAGTTTGGATAGTCAGTTTAAATGTCTTTTGACAGACATTTTCGCTGTGGAAATCTGCTTCTTTGTAGCGGTGTTACAGCGGTTCAAAGTCGGTCAAACTCCCATACATTAACTGTATTTTTAAGCCGTGTTTGTCCCCCCAGTTAATATGGCGCCAATAACCGAGGAACCATCTATTATAAAGCCAAAAAAAAAATCAGACTTCACTGATTTTATTTCGTATTTTCAATGGTAACACGGTAACCTCTCCCCGCCCCCTAACATCTATGCAATAATTGGTGGCGTCTAAACTAGGTTAGGTGCTAAACTCAACAAATGATAACACGAAGCAATATTATTTCCTTGGGACACGAACCATATGTCGTTTCAGTGAGTTCCGAGAATAATCTGACAAATTAACATCAGTATTATTTACCTCTTCCTGAGCTTCCCTTCTCTCTAAAAAGAAACGAAAAGTCCTTACCGTAAGATAAAAGAAAACTCTCAAACAATACAAAATACAAATTAGTGTAAGACTTTTGTTTGTCGACGGCATCTTGCAGATCTCTCATCGATTGAAAATTTCCCGCCTAATTTCAGGTTTCTGCTGCGCATGACTACTTCCCAGGCAAACCTCGTACGTCCTCGACTTCCGGCTGAACTGCGCATGCTTAGGGTTCAGAGAGTTGGTAAGACTTCTGTTTTACTTCCGTTTATTTGAATTGTTTCAAAAAGCCAATCAGAATCGTCAACCTATCGGTCTCGTTTCGTCAAGCCTGAGCAGTACGGAGCGAAAGACATGACTCAGGTTTATCTTTGTTCTCAAGATGGCGGCTCGTAGCATAGGATGCATTCAAGTGTACAAAATGCGATATTTACTTCAAATTCGTCAGTATCAAGGTAATTTGTACCTGCCCAGTAGGAATATTCTTTAAGCACCAGAAAGTAGAGAAAGTTAAGTGTGTTTCTACGTTGAGTGAAGTGCGTAATGTATGTAATTCTCATTTCGTAGTTTTAAAGATTAAGCATGACTTCTTGCAGCAGCGGGGCTAAAGTACAGGTCATATTCCACGGGTCAACATACAGGTAACCGTGCTACAGATAAATAAAGAAACCCAAAACCAAAAGTGTCTCGTAGCCCTAATCACTATCCAAAATTTTGCTTTAGATTGAGGAGAAACTTTTTCGCTTAGTTACCAATTACTAAAGCTGTGACCTGTACCTGTGACCTGTGGAATGTGACCTGTACTTTATAACCGCCACTTGCATTATTCCTGCTGTTTGTAATGAATTCCCTTTGAGGTCAAGAAAGTCTTACGAATAAAAAATGCATAAAATAAGCTTACTTCCTAGAATTATTTTTTCTTCTCTGTCTGTCTGTCTGTCTGTCTGTCTGTCTATCTATCTATCTATCTATCTATCTATATCTACCTGGTGGTTAGTGGCTCCTTACTGCAATCATCCTTTGACAATTAAATGAGGTTTTCACTCTTTCAGTCATTTATACTTTGATTGCTTTTTAAATGCTCCACAAACTGTATTCAATAAATTAGTCCCAGTCTAGAATGTAGGCAAGTTCTCCTTGTTGCCTCAGAGAACTAATCACTTGCCTTGGGGTCTGCTGTTATTTGATTTACATGTCTGTCAAATTCCTTAAAATGATTTAATTTCTTGTATATATTTTTTACATATATTGCTACAGCAACATCACAACTGTCCAGATGAGAGCAAGGGTAAACAAGGTAATGTCAATAAAGCTGTTATTATTTTGACCTGAAGAAAAGCTTGGGAGTCACTTCTAATTTCTATAGAGCATCTTGAGAGCAAATTAGTTGTTCAAATACATGACATTATTCAAGTTAACTCAGTTATTCATATTGGTATGCTACTTTTCTAAATCCTAGGCTCTTTTTTACAGACTGACAGTTTTCCCTCCTCCTTTAATCTGGCTGGGGACAGTCAAAATGCTCACAGGATGAGCATTTTGGCGGAGTTAAAAACTGTCAGTATTTAACACAGACAAGTCGAGTCGAGTGAAAAGCTTGTTCTCTTATGGCATTTCAAAGTAAATAAATTAAATAAGGCACATGTCTTACTTTGAATGATGTCATATGAGATCAAATGATCACTTGATTGGATTGGTTCTGAGAGATTCACAGAACTTTCTGCCAAATCATACAAGATTTCCAGGCAGTTACATGCCAAATCTCTTAGGCAGAGACTTCCAGGCAGTTTCATATGCCAAATCTCATAGAGAGAGACTTTCAGGCAGTGTACAGAGCAACACAGCTCTGATAATGTCTGAAAATACTGACAACACATTCACACAAACCAGACAATGGCAACTTACTCCACACTTAAATAGACAATGCTCGAATAGCTTCCTCAGCGTCCGTGAGCGTGGCTGGGCACCGCCGCAGTGCGTCCTTGATGCGTTCCAACTGCTGGTCGGAAAAAAGTGCTTTCCAGTAGGAGAGATCATCAGAGTAGCAAAGTAATAGTTCCTCGTTTGCTGCGATACGTCGCTTTGCTCTGATCCAAACATCACCCCTTCGCTTTGCAAACACGCAGTTGACGCGTTGTTGTAACAGCCTGCTAAACTTTACTCTCAGTAGCGCGAATGGGAAGGAACCGTCATTACAAATTCTACCCAGACCTGTTTCGTATTCGTTTTCCGCGCCATCTATATCCACTGCAAACCTCTCTCCTTCGACAGTAATTAGGTAAGCACCAGCTCTTGTCCTGTTGTGTCGGCGGACAATGGCTGTAGGTGCATAGGAGCATATGAAAGTACCAGCATCGATTGGCTTTACGGTAAACAGACCGTCACCGGTAGGTTCCCCGCCAATACCAACACATTTGCTTCGTCGTACTTGAAGGTGGGCTTCAGCCGTACGTAAAGGCGAATTCTGTTTTCTAGGGCTGTTCCTGCGAAAAGAGAAAATGAGATGTGTCACTCCCCACCGATAGGTTCAGTTTTTAGTAACTAGAGAGGTGATTACCACAAATTTAAAATTACATTAAGCCAAGGTTTTCATTAGTCGCACAATCAAAAGGTACAAATTGATTAGCAATGAAACAGGGACGAACTTCACGTTAATTTTTCTTCTCTTTTTTATATTTTCAGGGGGATAAACAGCGCGTTACCGTACCTGTCCAGTTCAATGAAGCAACCATAGGCTGTACTGTTTGGATTGAAATGTGCCACTTGATGATTTTGGGCCTTCTGTCGGTTAAAAGAATAAACCTGCTTCTTCAGTGCCCTCTCATGCCAAGGAAGCAAACCAATCAATCGGTTTCCTTGGTTAACCCACTCGGGATAACCTTGCTGTCGTAAACGGTCGAGATCAACAGAAGCGAATCGTGACAGGACAGCATCTTCAGATGTGGCAACTTGGACTCCAATGACATGATTTCTGGTCAACCCACAGTACAGAGGCCCAATCTGGTTTTCTTTCGCTATTTTCTGAAGTTTCAGCAATCGCTGGTCATGGCAAAATCTTGTGAAAACATGGGAATTTCCACTGACAACCAGCAAGGCATTGAGACTAAGATAGAACGGCCTTTCCGCACTTGCAAGCCTGGGGTCAAATGAAGACATCAAAACCGATTTTTCCGCTGCTTCGAGGCCCTCGCATTTCTGGATGATCTCATCGAGAATGTGTAGCTCACGTTCCGACGGAGTTTCCAGAAACTGGAACCAGAATTCCTTAAGTGGCCTGCCATAGATATCTTTCGGCTCGCTCTTACCCTCTCGTGGCAGCTGGTAGCAAAACTGTGCCCGACCTTTGCGCACAAACAAGTCCAGAAAAAACTGAACTCCGAGTAACGACCAATGACCTTTAAATTGTTCGAGGACTTCGCCTTCTGCATTTCTGACAAAATGAACTGCGAACAATTCCGGAGCGTCAATCCGGTTCAATCTGGTGTAGGTGGCATGTTGCAAAGGCGTTTCGGTCGCGGCTCTATCCAAAATCATTCAAAATGATTCCGTCACCGTCATTTACCACGACATTTTCAAGATTGATAGCTGCTGAGAGAGGCAAGCCACCCCTCTCTGGTAAAGAAGACTGGTACGCGCTCTGATCGACGTAAGCATCGTGCAGGTCACGCCCAACTTGGCATTCTCTATGTATCTCGTCTGGCACGACCTTCAGCGCCCTATGCACATCCTTGTTACAAAGATGACTGACGGGTTCGTTCGAAAACGCCAGAATTGGGAATTCTTGCAGATTTCGGTGAACAGACATTGATTCCGCTAACGAGGACGCGGACATACCGACACGAATCTTTCCATCTAGCACTTCAGCTATCTGGGGTTTTTGCGTAGGATTCTGTGATTCTTCATCGTCATCACCTTCATCAATTCCCTGAAGTGGTGCTGCCTTCATCGCTTCCAACAGCAGTTTTCCAATTTCATCTGCTTGTTGTAACGCAAGCTGGAATTTCTGCTGGAGAGCCAAGCGTAACTTGTTGACAACCTACGTAAGAGAAATATAAGTGCTGTTACAGAATGCAGTATAGGCAGGATCCTTTCCTCGTCGTCTTAACATTGTTTCAGTAAGCAATAGAAGAATTCACTATCACGGCGTTTAGAAGAACGTAATTAAGGTCGCACGGGACAGCTGCTTATGAATAAATTCCTGAGCCAAATTTTTGGGTTAGGTGTTTCATTTTCAAGGTTTAAAACTCTGATTCTTGGGGTCGATTCCGCCGAAATTTGACGGGGATCTTTGTGGATGATAGAACTACGCCAGGTTTATCGTTCTGCAGGAGGATCGCGATTTACGATGACACTGTAAGCGGCTAAAATTAGAACTGGGAAAAGCAATGTTCGCACGGTGTCTGAGTTTTCTGAACGAGAAGCGCAGTAAAGTACATGGTTTTACTACTTTTTGATAAAGGGTAACCTCTTCTGTGATGTAACAGAAGCAGATGTCTCAGTTTCAATACTCGTTGAAAGTTACTGGCTTCAACTGGAGTAAAACTACGAAAGTATTAAGTTTGTTTTTGCAATTTTGCTTCTTTCACATCACAGTATAGGATACTAAGTTTATCTCCCTGGGCCGGTTGTTCGAAAGCCGATTAACCCTAATCCAAGATTAAAACTTAACCAAGGAGTTTATTTGTCTAACCACAGACGTTGTTCAACGCTGATATTCTGCAAAATTTTAGATGAGAGAACTTCAATCCTGAAAAGATGTCCAGATTTCTCTCTGGTCGCAACCACTCCTTAATTTTAGGCTCATTAGTAGTCTGAGCTCTCAAAAACTATTAAACTTAGAACTGCCGAGGACTGGCTGAAGTGAAATATTACTAGGAAAGAGGCTTTTCAAGTCAGAGTGGTGTGTTGTCGGCCTGACGCGCAAATGACGTTTTGAAAAAATAATGCATTCTGTCCTTCTGTCGGCAGCAATTTTATTTGTTATTTTAAATGTCAGAAGTACAGTTTTTCAAACAAAAACCTCTCAAACATGCAATACACACGTAATGAGTTAAGTGTCCTGTGCGGCCTTAAATAATAAAAACGCCATTACTGTGCTTTGTTCTGTTACAAAGCACGCAAGGAAGTGACGAGAGTATGAAAGAAGCAGTTCAGTTCGCGCTTTTCGTTTTCAAAAGCGTGGGCTCTCAAACAATTTATTAAGAAGAAACATTACAATTTTTTCTATAGGTCGTGCGTGGAAGCATCTTCTGATTTCTATGCACCTCTGCGACATATTCAGACAGCTGAACAGCCTCGGCGTCTGAAAATCTGATGATTCCGTCAGGTGTCTCTCCAGCATTGAAGCTACAGCCACTGAGATACTGCAGCATAGATCTTGCTTTTTCTGGATCACCTCTACAAGCACGAAGCTGTGCCAACAAGTACTTCAAATCCCTGTTTTCAGCAACAGCCTGATCTGCGTCTCCAGCTGCATCATCGTCTTCAGTTTCTCTGGCATCAGGGGAAGCCGGCTGTTGGCTGTTGGACATTCCTCTGGGGGATTTCGTCCGCTCAATTTGGATTGTACCCTTCGTGTGCGGCGCCTAACAACCCTCCTCTTGGTTCCGCGTTGTTCGGAATCTCCAATCTCTTCCTCCTCATCGCCATCATGTTCTTCATCCTCATCAATAGCGTCACCATCAGCCGCTCTGTCATCTTCCTCACTCCTGTCTGTTTGCACTACCATAAACATTAAGAGGATTGGCGATTGATATATTTGCAATAACACGTGCTGTAATTTAGGTTCTATTAAGAAGTGTTAAGAAAACGCTATCGGAATTTGAATGCGCCAATGGAATTACGTTTCAGTCCTCATTGCCAAAGGTAATTTATTCCATAATGTAGGACCTGAGATACAAATAGCTCTGTGTATGTATATATATATATATATATATATATATATATATATATATATATATATATATATATATATATACACAGAGCTATTTGTATATATATATATATATATTTAACTTTTAACACTTTATTGCGATTGTATACTGCCAATCGTGAAGCATTTAATTCATGTCTGTATATCGAATACCTAAAATTCAGGAAAAACAAGATACTTTATTGAAACATAAAAATATCTTATACCTGAATTAATACGGCTCTAGATAACCCCTGGCCGGGCCTGAAATTTGTTTTTGTAAGCTCTAGCCAAGTGACAGATAAAATACTTTGTATTGTATTGTATTGAAACCGAACATATCGTTTGTCTGTTTTCATCAGTACTATGAAATATCATTGCTCTGGTTTCTCCAAGCATTAACAACATTTTAGTTATGATACCTTGACTGCTAAGTGAAGCAGCGACAGGTAATTGTGTGTCGGCTTGTTCAGCCGATTCCATGGAGGAAGATTGTCCAACCGCTATTCCTGCAATAGCTCCAATGCGACGTATTGCTGATGTGTAAGTATTAACACTTGAACGAACGGTTGGCGGTAAATTAATAAGAGCAGCTGACAGCCCATCTTCGGCTCTTAGAAGCTCGAGAATCAGACGTTTAGGAATTCTAACGTATTCATCCTCCATTTTGATAAGTTTTGACTTTTAGTTTTGACAAACTGCAAAGTTCGTTAAAAACTCGCATTCAAATAGACTGGTGTCTACGTTTGCGCATGCTTGTAACCACAATTTAATTTGGCGGGTATTTTGGCGAGAGTATTTCGCGGGGTTTTATTTTGGCGATTTCAATAGGCAAGTACGAAAAAAGGCATTAACTTTCGCTATTCAAGCGTTCTCAACTTCATTTCATTTTTCAAAAGTCTGAACAAAAGAACAAGCAAAACGCATATCTAAAAATTTTAAGATAAAGATAACTAGATGCTCTACTCCATCTTTGCAAATTAACGTTATTTCACAACAGAAGATACAAAATGGAACTTACCAATAAAACTAGTTCATAGTTTGTGTATTTGTTGATACAAATCCTGGATATATTGTTGTTATTACATGTTAAATAATTTTTTTTTCTGTGATTGGAATTATCTATGTAGGTATGAAATTTCGCGTGTTTAAATTCGCGAGGATTTTTAATTCGCGGGTCTTTAATTTCGCGATTTATTTACAATCGCGAAAGACGCGAAATTAAAGACCGCGAAGTTAAGTACCAATAAGGCATATTTTCCTGGCCCGGTTGTTCGAAAGCCGATTTGAAAATTAATCCAGGGGGTTGCAGTTTTGATCTTTTTTAAGTGAAAGTTTCTTTTGCTGCGTTTTGCAGAATATCGTCGTCGTTTAACAGCTATTGGGATAGAGAAAGAAACTCCTTGTTTAAGTTTTAATCCTGGGTTACTTTCGAACAACCTGGCTCGACAATATATCATGTTTTGCTTCGTTTGGCTTACACGTGAGATGCTCGCGGGAGCAAGTACTGCCCCACTCAAACATTGCGCGTGTTCCCGGGGCAACACATTTATAGAGGAAATGGCGAATCCATTGAAAGTTCTATAATGATCTAATAAAATAATAATAATAATAATAATAACAACAACAATAATATAATGATGATAATAAAAACTTCATATTCTTGCTCAATTCATTATAACAGTGGTCATACTAAGATGGTGGTCAAGGGGAGGGGAAGGGGTGAGGTGGGTCTTGATCACGTTTCACGGATACAGTGATAGTTTCACATTTCAAAGACAATAAAATGGGCATTTCATTTTAACGAGAAAATGAAAACTTTTTTACACAGAAGAAGAAGAAAGCCCTGAACATACCCTTTAACACCTCTGGTTCAGCGGTTGCACAAAACAACATCTCTCCAACAAACAGTACTTTTAATTCAACAAAAACTCTCATTTACAGAGTTCTATAATTCCTCAAGTACCAACTTCTTATGGTAGTATAACTAAAACACAAGCGCTGTTCACTTTACTACTATTCAACTACTGTTGAACTCTCATCTAGAAAATGACGCGGAGGAGTAATAAAAAAAATACAACTGTTGCAAACCCTATCAATTTCTAAACTGTTAGGCCTCTAATGTTTGAAAAAACCCGTTTCCTCAGAGATGTGATCTGTGAAAATAGTTCTCAAGCGTTTTCTATCCATTAGCTGAGCTCAGCGTTCTATCAAAGCAATAGACAGGTAACAGACATCTCTATTGGAAATGATTTAAGAAAGTTGAGCTTAGCTAACCGGCTAATTGTAAAGATATGCGACCTCGGACCTTAGTCTTTTCTATCCACTAAGCTCGGCCTTATATCAAACATAGGACAGATAACAGACATCTCTATTGAATGATTAAGGCCAAGCTTACTGAACTAGGCGAAAGTATTTTTCCATCTCAAGTTGAAAATAATCTAATAAAACGCTGTACGGACCTTCGAAAATTTGACTAACCCTAAATGAGGGTAGTATCAACTAAAACATACAATGATTTCCAAAATGAAGCGAAGACGTAATAAAATACAACTTTTGACAAAACTACGAATTTCAAAACGGCCTAGTCCTCTAATGTTAGAAAAAACTCGTTTCCTCAGAGGTGTGACCTATGAAAATATTCTCTGGCGTTTTCTATCCATTAGCTGAGTTCAGCGTTCCATCAAAGCAATAGAATCTCGGCCTTATATCAAACATAGGACAGATAACAGACATCTCTATTGAATGATTAAGGCTAAGCTTACTGAACTAGGCGTAAGGACACTATAAAAAACGAGGTGATTACCACCACAAAGGGTATTCTTCCGTCTCAGGTTGAAAATAATCGTAATAAAATGCCGCGCGAACCTTCGAAAATCTCACCCTGCCGGAAGGATAGGTGTATGCTCTAGCAAAGTTTCTATAGCGATGAAAGCTGCGAAGTTTGCGTTTGACGTCACGATAGCTGGGAAACTCCTTCAGCAGGCTATAAAAAGCAGGGATGATCAACACCACGCGCGTAGTACTCCGCCGTTGCAAAATATCCGTTTCTGTACAGCTCGTAGGCAAAGATAGGCAAGTGTTTCGACGTCTGAACCTCATCGAGTGGCAACAAATTAACCAGGAATGCTTGAACGACATCGGCTTTGATTAATAAGTAGCCGCAGAGCCGTACTAATGAAACTAAATCTTCTTCGAAGGACAGGTATCTTCTTTTCCATTCTAACATATCAAAAAGTAAGTCTACAGAGTGTCTTTCGAATATGTTTGGCAGCACAGGTAATTTTGGCTATGCTGTTTGAAACAGCACATACAAGTGCGCACGGTAGGAGAACGGCGGAGAAACGCACAGTAAAAGTCACTTGTAAAGGCCAGGAAATGAGACGATAGTGAACGAGAATAGTGTGTGGAAGGCAAGGAAATGACAGTCCTCTCGTCACTGACGATAAAATCTTCGTAGAGTTGTATTAGTAAGCCCATTTCTTTCAGAACTTCCAACAACAGTTCATCTGCTAATAAGGATGTCATTCCCGCCGCCATGTCACTAAAATCTGATGACATGAACGATAAAAAAAGAACTTTACAATCAGGCGCGACTAATTGAATGCAATTAAGCTTTTCTTAATTCTTGGTAGGAACCTGACGATGAATGTCTAGTTTTGGAGTCCTAAGCTCGTAAACGCCGTTGGAATGCAGGTATACAACGTCGATTGGAAATATCAGTGCGTTAACGTTTTCCTTATAGCTCTTTCCCGCGTCTAATTTAAATTTTCCCGGCTCAATTTCCGAAAACTCAGCTAGATAAGCGCTTTTGTGATCTTCCGAAAGTCTGAGAACCTTCGCCACAAAAATCTCAGGAGTGCTTTTAGTGGAGTTAGCTGCAACGAGCGCGACAAAATCTCCAGGTAAGGGTAGGTATTCAATGCGACCCTCTTCATCTTCCTCACTGATAATTTCAACTGCGTCTTGGTTTAAGGTTCGAGAAGCTACAGAACTCAGCAGGTCTAGCGCTCTACATTTTTTCTGAACCAGCGGACGTTCATCATAACATCGCTTTTGCGTTCTTACCGAATGTTTCATTAAAGTCGCAAATGACTCTCTGAGCGACAGGTCGTTACTTTGAGGCAACGTCAAGAAGTAATTCACCACCGCCTTTCTAAGATCGACTGTAGTTAGTTTTAAAGATAGATATTTTTCAAACATGGCCGAAATGTAATTATTGTACGAGTTATGCGTGAAAGGATCGCCTCTGGAGTTGACGAAAAAAAAATCGTGTTCCTTACCATTCAGCAATAAGGGCCGCATTTGGGTAACATACAATTGAAGGTAATATGTAAGAAACGTTAAGGGTGTCAAGTCCGTCCGATTTGGGCCGTATGTAGGTCTCGTTTTGTAGGCATCTTCGAACAAGGTGACACTCCCATCTTCTGCAAAGCAGATGAAGTTTTGGTTGTTACGTTCGCTTTCAGGCTGATTTTTAAAAATGCGCAGTGAGATGTATTCTTTCACTCGCCCAGGGTTGGCAGAGCAGTAGAGCAGTAACAAGCATAAATTCATGCAACTCCTAGCTTGGGTTGGGCCGGTTGTTTCGCTAACTTCCCATTTCAATTCCCTGCAAAGTTCAAGCAGCTCTGAGTAAACAACTTTCTCTACCCGAGGCTTCTTTGCCAAATCGTCTACTCGTTCTTTTCTCGAGATACGCTCGAGTTGTCGCTGAATGGTTCTCAATCTTTCCAATGAATCGTTCAAATTTTCTTTTTCCTTGTTCCCTTGTGAGGGAAGTGGTACTTTCGTCACATTAATCAAAGCCGAGATGTAACGACTGCAAGTTATTGCCTTAACACCGCGTGCGTTCATCATGTAATGCACAAATTCTTGGATGAATTGCGGATTTGCGCAATGAGACAATTCGGGCTCCACTTTTTTGACGTTTTTCAAAAACCAAAGGAACCTAGAGGTTCTTTCAAGCATCTTGTCAATTGTGCTATCTTGCAAAGCGCAACCTTCGCGGTCGAAATTAAGCTCAAGGGAATAAAATTTACGGATCTCACTAAATTCTGAATGGAGTGTTGGTGACATTTCTTCATGGCTTAAAGTAGCGGGCTTCACTTTTTTTTCACTGCATGTGGCTTTAGAGTCAGACCCTTTGTCCAACACGTTTTTGCTAACCGGTGTTAAAGGCCGTTCACTCTTCAAAGAAATGTCACCCGTTTGTTGCCCCGATAAACTCGCGTTTTCACAGCCACTAGAAACCACAGCGTGTTCGGCACCGTCAGCGCTTTTATCGCCTTGCGTGTTCGAAGAAAGTTCGGCTGGTACGCTTCTCTCATTGCTGGAGGCGCCACTCAAAGAAAGATTTAATTTCCCCTGCCCAAATCTATGCTGAAAATGCTGAGTCATATTTCGAAAATTATCTGGCGAGAAACTAGTTGTCGTGCTGGAATAAATGTCACCTTCGTCTTCACACCCACTCGAAATCACAAGATCATCAACTTCACCGCTTTTATCGGCCTGCGTTTTTGAAGAAGATCCGGCTGGCACGCTTTTATCATTCTGGCAGGGGTCACTCGAAGAATTATTTATTGTCCCCTCCCACAACTATTCTGACAAGGCCAGAGCATGAATGGAAAATTGTTTGGCGAGTAACTAGTCATGTTAATCGCCCCAAAGGGAAATTGGTGCTGTCTTGAACTTAGCAGCATCGCATGGAGTCGCAACAGATTTTGTTCGCTTATTAAACTGAAGGGACCGGTTTGAGATGAAAGAACATTTTGTACAGTCGCGGTTTCCTCTACACTACTGATTAACAAGTCTATACCTAGATATTGCACGGCATTTCTTAAATAATCTTCTTCGATATTGGGAAACAACTTTGATCTCGCCTCTGTAAAACAGTAAAACAGTTCTTTACCACGCCTTAGTACAGGGAGATTGCTAAACACGGCTGCCATTAAAGTTTTCAAGTCGCGATACCGTCAAAAAAAATATGTCTTAGGCTAGCCACAGTTCAGGCGACAGAAAGTAGAGGTACAATTAAAGGAAAAACAAAAAAAAGTTAAGAATTCTAGCAAGCTATGTCAGTTACATTGAGAGATGTTTGCTTTCACGGGGCGTGGTCTTGTGAGCGATCAGTCAGCTATGATGATTCTTCTCACCAATTCTCTTGATTAATTCCAACAGATGGTTGATAGGTGCTAGGCTACCTACAGAGAAAATAAAAGGAGAAAAATCGATGAGTTCTACGGATTTTTGCTATATAACTAGGACGATGCAATGCAGTCAAGATGGGGCTAAAAGGAAGCAGTTCCAATAATCTTAAAGGGATTACCTTTTTTTTTTTTTGCGTAAAGGACAATCTATTTCGCCTTCCAGGCTCAAAAGTTATTAACTCTGAAGAAAGGTCTTGCCCTAAACCCTAAACCCTAACCCTAACTCTGAAGAAAGGTCTTGCCCTAACCCAAACCCTAACCCTAATCCAGGGGGTTGCAGTTTTGATCTTTTAAGTGAAAGTTTCTTTTGCTGCGTTTTGCAGAATATCGTCGACGTTTAACAGCTATTGGGATAGAGAAAGAAACTCCTTGTTTAAGTTTTAATCCTGGGTTACTTTCGAACAACCTGGCTCGACAATATATCATGTTTTGCTTCGTTTGGCTTACACGTGAGATGCTCGAGGGACTTCAACGATTGCGCGTGTTCCCGGGGCAACACATTTTATAGAAGAAATGGCGAATCCATTGAAAGTTCTATGATAATAATAATAATAATAATAATAATAATAATAATAATAATAATAATAAAAACTTCATATTCTTGCTCAATTCATTATAACAGTGGTCATACTAAGATGGTGGTCAAGAGGGAGGGGAAGGGGTGAGGTGGGTCTTGGTCACGTTTCACGGATACAGTGATCGTTTCACATTTCAAAGGCAATAAAATGGGCATTTCATTTTTTACGAGAAAATGAAAACTTTTTACACAGAAGAAGAAGAAAGCCCTGAACATACCCTTTAACACCCTCTGGTTCAGCGGTTGCACAAAACAACATCTCGCCAACAAACAGTAACTTTTAATTCAACAACTAATGTACTCTCATTTACAGAGTTCTATAATTCCTCAAGTACCAACTTCTTATGGCAGTATAAACAAAAACACAAGCGCTGTTCATTTTACTACTATTCAACTACTGTTGAACTCTCATCTAGAAAATGACGCGGAAGAGTAATAAAAAAAATACAACTCCTCTGATGCTTTATCGTCCACTTGGACAAAATGCCACCTGTCAGTTAAGTATTCGATGGTCCAGTTGAGGAATGATTTTGAAAACCTAAGACAATTGAGCTTCTTCAAGACAGTTTTATATTTGTTGGAGTCAATGCTTGTTACAGAAAAAAAGGGGGCTGCGTAAGGAGATAGATCTTGGAAGATCTTGGAATTGATTTGATTTTGACTATCAGGTGACATACCATACCATTGATAGGATTGCAAATAAACTGTTCTTGTTGTCGTTCTGTTCTAGCCGACGACTTTGTTTTTCTCTCTCTATCTGTGCCTTTTTGGCTCAGTTTTACAAAATTTTACTTGTAGTCAGTAAAGTTGGATGAAATGGCCAGCCTTTTGTAGCTATGAAACCAACATTTCCCCTGCTTTGCTCTGAAAGCTGTCAAGATTGTAGACGGGAACCCGCTGTGTTTTTTAAAAGGACAACGAAACTATTCTGCGTTTGGTTAACAACTTATAACATACGTGTTTTCAAAGATAACTACAAGTGGCGCCCGGAAGTCGACACCTTGTGAGGTGAGGGGCAATTAACTGGTTAGTGAGTGTTGTAAGTCTGTTGTACTTTTTACCGAACAGGCATAGGCCAAGAATGTGGTTTATGCGGCGTTCCGTGAGTTTTTTGGAGGGAGGACGATCTCTTATAAGTATCTTTTTGTTTTTAGTTTCTTAAGTTCGATTTCTTCAAAACAGATGTGCTTTTGGTGGGCTCCAGTGTCCTTTTAGAAGCTGTCAATAAAATCACGCGCTAATTATGTGTTAAAAGTGCACTCTTAATTGGACTTAATTTACTGTGCTTTTGGATTGCGCTGGGCACAGGTCTCTCGCTTAGGTGAGTAGCATTTACTTTAAAGTTTTGATAGAATTTTTCATTTTCTCTTCTGTACTCTTACAATTATTCTACCCGGGAATTTAATGGTTCATTCTATGCTGTATTGGTAACTCGATTAAGTGTTTAACTGGACTGTTCGGTAGTTTTACCTGATAGAGAACAGTGAAGTCTACGCAATCCTCATTACGAGAACGAAACAGTTCTCGTAGAATTTTGTAGTTTTTGTTTGGCTATAACTGTGCTTTCACAATTGTTCTACCCGGGAATTAAATGTTCGGTCTGTTGGTGTATTGTATACATTTTAACCGATTAAGTGTTTAATCGGTCAGTAACTTCACCATTAAAGTAAAGTCTACTGTCTTGATTACGAGATAGAAAAAATTGTGATTTCAAAAAATTGACCATATGCAGTTTAGGCCAAATTCAAGAACCCGTATCATTAGTTGACCAGTTCGCAATAACGACTTGGTCGAGTAGACTGATATATGGATTGGGTCTACAGAGATTGGAAGATTTGCAGAGGAAGCCACTAGTTTGTCCCCTTGCCATCCCACAGGGGTGTGGCAGGGTAGCTAAAGAAAAAGTTAAAACCACCACTTGAAAAAGAAATTTTCGTACGCCTTGCACAGTACGTTTTTGACCCTTATCTCATTTCAGTCATGGCTGCAGCTACCGGGCAATATTCTGACCTTTCCGATGACGACTCTCAGTTCTTTGAAGGTGTTGTGAAAGATCTGGAAGGCAAGAGTGCTAACGTAAGTGAATTTCAGTTAACTCTTTAGCGCCTAAGGGGTCTCCTTTTGATGAGTAAAATCGTCTGGGCGTTAGACAGAACTCGGGAGTAAAGGGTTAAGTATTATCCACCTAATCTGAACGAGAGATTAACTATTCAAAATGCCAGGTGTGTTTTTTTAGACGTGGTAGTTGATGTGTTGTGTTCGACTTAAGAATCGATAATACTTCTTAGAGAGTGATTTAGAGCATTATTTCATTTATTGACAACAGATTTTATTTATTTCAGAAAAAGGCGCGGATCGGACAAAACGAAACTTCTCACTTCGCAATGAAATCGCTACTAGATGATTCGGTGAGTTCAAGCTGGCATAAACTGCTGCTCTAATTTCAAATGACATCAAAACTTATGAAATGTTTGACGTGCATGTTCGAGAATCGGAGCTAAATTATGGAACGAAATTCCTTTAGCTTTAAGAAACCTCTCAAAAAATGCATTTAAAAGGCAAATTAAACAAAACCTCACAAATATCCTTAATGCTGAGGACTCCTACATTGATGTCCCTGAAATTATCCTAAAAATGAAATCCTTCTCTATCCAGATCTCAACATAGATAGTCTAATAAGTATACAGTTCAGGCTAATTATAGTTATTTACCACCGTATAATAGCATAATACTTTTATTTACTCGTTATGTGTAATCATTTATTAACTGAAACTTAATTGAAATCACTAAGTAACTGTAACTTCCATCTCCAAGCGTACCGGCCTAGATTAGCCTTTGCTACCTGCCGGTATAAGAACATGTTATTTCTTAAAAGATCTGTGCAATAGTTGACTGAGTGACGGATTTTCACTTGCACTTTCACCACTTTTTTACGACTTTTCACTTGATGACTGCCTCTTTTTCTTTCAGAGTAGAGCAAGCCAAATCGAAATGAGTCATATCTCTCGCAGCAGGACTCCTTTCCAGGGAGAGCCCGTGGTGAGTTGAGTGTAAATACTGTTTCAAAATAAAAGGCTTCGGTGTTGAATAGAACATTCTGTTAAGTTTCCACTCCTTAACTTTGTCCGAAAAGCTTAAGCCTTTAAACGCACAGGGGGTGTCAGTTCTCTGCACCACCGATTACTCAAGAAGTGAGACTTCAATTTTGCGTGGTTTACTGAAAAATGCGTACGTCACTGGTTACATAGAGCCTCTGTTCGAACTTTGCGCAACCGATTACTTGGTTTTGCTAGATAATTTTCTTGCAATAAAGGCAATGTCTTCAAATCCAGTCGATTTTACGAACGTTTAACGTCTAGCTACTTAAACAGAAATATTACAAGTGATCGATAAGAAATTAATTGGCCTTTAAAAGCACAGGCGGTATCATTTCTCCCCGCTCCATGTATCGCTTACTCAAAAAGGAGCGTTTGTTTGAACTTTGCGCAGCCGATGAATTGGTCTTCAAATCCAGTCGATTTAAATGCTTGCGCGTGTGAACGTTTAACGCCTTAACTACTCGAACGGGAATGTTCAAGTAGCTGATTAGAACTTAATTGATCCCGTGATTAGTATTCCATGCGTTGAGAAACAAGCCTAAGAGCGAAATATCGCCTCAGTCAATGAAAAATACAATTCAAAGGTGACAGACCGCAAACAATTGTTGCTTCGAAAAATATCTGCGTGTAATAACTGTTCATCAGTAGGATACCTAAAATGTGTGTGTTCAAGGCGCGTAAGGCGTATCGGGTGATAGAACTGATCCAAGATGGTAGTGTGCCGTTCACAGAAATCAGAAAAACTAGTTCTAGGGACAGATTCAGTGAGTTCATAGTGAAGGACAGATGGAGGCAAATTTCTCCGAAATGTTTGAGCGCGGCTTCCCGGAATCTACCTTGCAACAAACTTACAGGTTTGAATGTGAATTTCTACCGTGCTTTATCCAGTTAATTGACCTATTCGCTGTATTCCAAGCAACGTTAGTGAAATTTGCGAAAAATCTGTTCAGTTCGAGTCAGTAACAGAAATTGTGCTTCAAAATAACTTGCTAGAAATAGTTTTCACTAAAGCTGTTTTTAGACGTTATCTCCTGTAAATATTAGTTCCGTAAATTTCATGTAGAACAACCATATTTCTGCAGCACAACAATGGCAGAAACACTGAAGTGTCATTTCTAATGATGCACATGAACGACTGGTTAGCCAGTACACTGATTGTTGAACAGCAAACAGCGAGACTTATTTTTAGAACAGTAATTATTGGGTGTATTGGTTTGTAGTTCTAAAGTTTACAGTAAGAACATATGTTAGAGTAACAGAATCAAAACAATACACAACACATCTTATTATTGTAAGTAATATCGATTAAGGGTCATAAATCAGAAAGGTAGCTAGAACACCGACTGCTGCACAGTGACGTTATCTCTTCTCTAATAACATTAACCACAACATTGGGTGAGAGCATTTCGGTTTTATATATATTTATCGAGTAATTACGAAATTCCGTGACAGAAAAGCAGACAGTATTATAAGTTTTCCTGAATAAAAAATTCAGAGAAGCCTGTGTTTATGCCTGCATGAAGAAAAGCGTTCAATTTAAGTTTTTCTCGAGTAAATCCACGCAAGGAGGAAGTAAGCAAATTGTTTATTTATTTATTTATTTATTTATTTTCAGACAAAGGCGTGGAGCGGTCAAAACGAAACATTTCACCTCCCAGTGAAATCGCTGCTGGATGATCGAGTGAGTTGAAGCTAGCAAAAACTACTGCTCGAATTTCAGACGACGTCAACACTTATGAAATGTTTTACGTGCATGTATATTTATGCGCACTCGACTTGAAACTTAAATAGTTGAGTGAGGCAGAGTGACCAGTTATGGAACTTTGAGGTTGTAGCATTAAAATATCAGTGTTTACGGACATATTATTTCTTAAAAGATCTGTGCAAAATAGTTAATTGAGTGACGGAATTTCACTACAGTTTGTTGGAATTTTCACCATTTTTGTTTGTGACTTTTCACTTCATTGGCTTTTTTTCCTTCAGATTAGAGCAGCACCGATCGGAATGAGTCAGATCTCTCGCAGCAGGCAGCTGGGAGAGCCATCGGTGAGTTGAGTGCAAATACTGTTTCTCTAGGCCACCTCTTTCAATTGGTGTATTTTACGTAAGATAGAACATGTTGTAGAGTTGTATTACTGATATTCTTGACTGAATCAGCTCCCCAAACAACAAGAATCATCGAAATAATTAGCTGTAAAATTGTGACCCTTGTACACGTCTTTGTAGGGCAGCTTTAGTGAAAACTATTTCTAGTTTATTCATCTATTGATTGATTGATTTATTTTCAGACAAAGGCGTGGAGCGGTCAAAACGAAACATTTGACCTCCCAGTGAAATCGCTGCTGGATGATCGAGTGAGTTGAAGCTAGCAAAAACTACTGCTCGAATTTCAGACGACGTCAACACTTATGAAATGTTTTACGTGCATGTATATTTATGCGCACTCGACTTGAAACTTAAATAGTTGAGTGAGGCAGAGTGACCAGTTATGGAACTTTGAGGTTGTAGCATTAAAATATCAGTGTTTACGGACATATTATTTCTTAAAAGATCTGTGCAAAATATTTAATTGCGTGACGGAATTTCACTACAGTTTGTTGGAATTTTCACCATTTTTGTTTGTGACTTTTCACTTCATTGGCTTTTTTTCTTTCAGATTAGAGCAGCACAGATCGGAATGAGTCAGATCTCTCGCAGCAGGCAGCTGGGAGAGCCATCGGTGAGTTGAGTGCAAATACTGTTTCTCTAGGCCACCTCTTTCAATTGGTGTATTTTACGTAAGATAGAACATGTTGTAGAGTTGTATTACTGATATTCTTGACTGAATCAGCTCCCCAAACAACAAGAATCATCGAAATAATTAGCTGTAAAATTGTGACCCTTGTACACATCTTTGTAGGGCAGCTTTAGTGAAAACTATTTCTAGTTTATTCATCTATTGATTGATTTATTTATTTTCAGACAAAGGCGTGGAGCGGTCAAAACGAAACATTTGACCTCCCAGTGAAATCGCTGCTGGATGATCGAGTGAGTTGAAGCTAGCAAAAACTACTGCTCGAATTTCAGACGACGTCAACACTTATGAAATGTTTTACGTGCATGTATATTTATGCGCACTCGACTTGAAACTTAAATAGTTGAGTGAGGCAGAGTGACCAGTTATGGAACTTTGAGGTTGTAGCATTAAAATATCAGTTTTTAAGAACATATTATTTCTTAAAAAATCTGCACAAAATAGTTAATTGAGTGACGGAATTTCACTCCAGTATGTTAGAATTTTAACAATTTTTGTTTTGTGACTTTTCACTTCATTTCCTTTTCTTTTCTTTCAGATTAGAGCAGCACAGATCGGAATGAGTCAGACCTCTCGCGGCAGGACTTCTCTTCTAGGACAGGCCTCGGTGAGTTGAGTGGAAATACTGTTTCAAAATGAAGGGCTTAGATGTAAAATAGAACATGCTGTTTGAATTAACTTTCCCCGCACTAACGTTGTCAGAAAGCTACCCCTTTAAAAGCGCAGGGGATATCAATTCTCTAGGCCACCTCTTTGGTATATTTTACGTAAGATAGAACATGTTGTAGACTTGTATTACTGACTTTCTTGACTGAATCAGCTTGACATCATCCAGAAGATTCCCTCTCCCAAACCATAACAATCATTGAAATAATTAGCTGTAAAATTGTCACCCTTGTACCCATCTTCACAATGATGTGAAGCAGTCAATCAGTGTTATCACACCAGGATCCAAACCTATCTCGTTTTTCCTTCCGTCTTTAGAGATCTTTGTGTTTGTTCTTATCTTTAGTAACTCCAAGAACGTTCACAAATGATACCAGTGAAATAAGAACAGGACAGTTTAGCCATATTTTCTGAACGCGTGGGAATCGGTGACAAGTTTCGGATGATCTTTGACCCCTGCTCCGATTTCAACCACATCACCGCGTTTCTCGCCTACCTCAGGCCAGTCTGGTGATCCCATGGATGTGAGAAAGAAACACTTCTAGTATTCTGGGTACAATTTTAAATGAGAGTCCTCAGTGAACAAAATACTTTTATTTCAAAAGATAACGAAATCAACTGCGGAATTTTTCAGTTATTTCTTTACGGGTGTGTGTGTATTTTAATTCTCCGTTGTATTTGTGATTATGCAATTGAATTATACTAGCCTGGGACCAGGCTCCGCAGTGGGGTTAAGGAGCGAAAAGAAGGAACGTGGCCAAACAAAAATCGGCGAGCGAAGCGATCCGACAGGGGAACTGGCGGCTCGCTTCGCTCGCCGATTTTTTTCGCCACGATCCTTCTTTTCGCTCCTTTAAAATCCCACTGCGGAGCCTGTTTCCAGGCTAATTTATACATGCTCTATTTTCACTGAAATCGGGCACATGCACCGAAGCGTTGATCATATACCCGACAGAAATGAAATCTGATTAAGCATGTTCTTGAAAGTCCTGGGATGTACAATACAATAAACAGAAGAAAAGAAACGAAACTCGCAGTCCACGATCACAACAAGTGTCGTTACAAAATCAATTACTGTACTATGCAGCCGGCGTCCTGAAATCAACAAACAGACAGAACGTCACGCAAGATCACAGATTTCCCACTAAAAACGAAAAAAAAAAAAAAAAGAACTATGGAATAATTATCTTAAAATGATAAAACGTGTTTTTTGTGTGTCATTTTTATATCAATCCATGCCATTCCTAATTTTTTGCTCGGGATCATTTACGGTCCAATACGGGGATCATTTGCGGTCCGGGATCATTTGCGGTCCATTTTGGGGATCATTTGCGGTCCGGGATCATTTGCGGTCCTGGGATCATTTGCGGACCCGTACAGAACCGAGGCACTTGCCTCAGTAAACATTTTTAATTTACATTATATTGTGTCTTTCGAAGAACAATCTAGGCAGGCTGTGTAGTTTCAGAGAAGCCTAAGCCTTTTTGATGTTCCTGTAACAGGATATATATATGTATTAAAAATAATGTTAAATTTAAATATTAAACAGGTGTTTTTTCCGTATACTTATATGCCTTGGTGACAATTTTCGTATGGCTACGGCCCAGGTATGTCCGAATTAAAATCTAGGACGTCATTTGTAGGCATGAATTTTCTGAAATGCCAAATTTTCCAGCTCTGATCCTTGATCCAGTGATCCTTGATCCGGTGACTCATTAATCCGTTGATCCTATTTTTCCAAGAAACCGTCTTGAAACAACTGTCTTGGGGTGGAGAGTGTCTCCAGGGCCTACTCCAATGGAAAGTCACTGACCGACCCTGACCAGCGGACAAAAGTTGAATTAAAAAACTAGGAAGTTGAATGTCGAACACGAGAACTTGGATGTTGAAAGCTTTCACTACATCTTCTTCGCGTAAGTTGCATGTCGAAAAGCCAATGTTGGATGTCGAAACTAACAACTACAATGTTGAATGTTGAGAATGGAAGTTGAAATGTTCTATGTAGGATAAAATGTAGAAAGAACAATGAAAAATACAAAGTTGAATTTTGGCGGGGATGGAACGCCATATACATTACCTTCCGCATAAATATGCCATTCTGCAAGTCATGCCACTTGACAATCTTGATCCGCGTTGGCTATAGTTTCCCATGATACAGTACAAGATGAATGTGGTGTTTGTAGCCCTTTTCAGTGCAATAGGCCATTTCCGAATTACCTTAGGCCTCTTTTTCAAAGCGAGTCCTGGTGCTCATCTTTTCATATGAAAATATGAAAATTAAACTCATTTTCAAATGAATGGAAACTAATTTTCATATGAAGAGATGAGCACCAGGACTCGTTTTGAAAAAGAGACCAAAGGTAATTCGGAAATGGCCTATTATAAAGCTATGAGAACAAACATACAAATAAACAAACAACGGTAACCCGAACCTACCCCTTAGCCCCGCCTTACCCCTCTGGACAGAAGAAAAAGTCGATTTTGGTTAAGTCACCAAGGAAAGTTAAAACAACGTGATTTAACGATGATTTGGTTGGGGCATCACAAATGTAGAGTTTTCAACGCGTTTGGACAACCTTCGATTTTGGTGAAAGTTTCGATCCGCGTTCTCCTTTAATTTCCTATAACACAGTCCAAGATTTCAGTGCAATAACACAGCTATGAGAACAAAATTAAACGTACAAGAAATGGAAAAAAGCAATTACTACAGTATGTGTGTTTTTAATGTGAAAGAAACAAAACAACAACAACCGAAAACCTACCCTTGAGCCTCACCCTAGCCCTTCTGGACAGGAGAAAATTCAGTTTTGGCAAAGTCGGTATGGTAAGTTAAAACAAGCTAATTTTACGATGACTTGGTTGGGCTATCACAAATGTGAAGTTTTCGTCGAGTTTTGAGCACCTTCGATTTGGGTGAAAAACTCGATCCGCGCTGCTCTTATATTTTTCATGACGCGTGTTGTTCTTTGGTTTTATCATGCATTATATATATCTTCTGTCGAAAGTATTATAGTATTAACAAGTTGTAATTGATGTAAATAGTGCATAATAATAAAGAAGTTGAAGTTGAAGTTGTTGCAAGAGGAAAGTGGTGTTTCTGGCTGATTTCAGTGCAATTATAAAGCTTTATAAAATGTTTGAATAATTAAACGTGCTATGATTGGTCGAATCGAGTGCAATATATCTCAGCATGTGTGTTGTGGTATGAAATTTACTTTGGTATGAAATTATTTCATACCAGTATAAAATTTATTTCCTTTGTCTCCTATGAATAATTAGGAGACAAAGGAAATAAATTTCATACCACAACAGATGCACGCACCCTACTTCACACGCTACCAGGGTTTTAAACTAAAATTTCGGAGCACTCGCCACTTGGGCGAGTGACCTTCAAATTATACTCGCGCAGATCAGTTAGCACTCGCCCAGTCTCCTCCATAAAAACTGATAGTCGTTAGTCGTAGGCGGTTTGGATAGCAAGCAAGCAAGCAAGTAAGTAAGTAAGCAAGTAAGCAAGTAAGCAAGCAAGTAAGCAAGCAAGTAAGTAAGTAAACACTTTATTTATGGAGGGTAACATTAAATAGCTAAAAGCTAATAAACTTGTGACCCTCAAAATTAGAAAAAAAGTACAAAATTCAAATATCTAAAAACTATACTATCAAATAAGAGAAGATATCTCCACATTTTTACACAAAAAGAAGAAAGACCACACTTAACTCAAGCAAAGTGTAGAAAGTCGTACTGTTAAGCGGCGGGAAATGGCAACGATTTCCCCGCGTTTCGTGGCTCCGTTGACAACGCGATGTTTTAAATGGTCAGAGGTGTTACTTTCTACAAAAGCATGATCCATGTAACAATCACCAAATGGAAGCCATTTTGTCTCGAAGCCATCTTTGACTGTTTACGAGCTAGGTTTGTCGGGGACTTTAAAATGTTGGTTAGCTGTTGGCTTGTGGAGTGTAGATAGTTTTAAAGAAGAGTAAAAAGTTAACCTTGTAATTTTGAAAATATATTCTGTGTATGAAAATCGTACTCGCTTAACTGGGCGAGTGATCCGTGATTTGAGGCCCTGTTTTGGGGATTCCTTATGTCACCCGTCTGAGGGGTGACCCTAAAACACTGACCCCCAGTCCATGGACCCCACTACGGACCTGGTCCATCACTGTGGTGTTATATGGAGATGGAGGACCGACATACTTCGAAATATCGCCAAGTTGCAAATTAAATGGAGTTGAGATCTGAGAAAGAGCATGTGCATAGACTTCGAAAAAAGATCGATAACTTAGCCTTTGAAAGGGAGTGAGGCTGAGGATGACCTTGTTGTGATACAAAATTTGCTGCTTTAGATATGTGAATTATTCTGTTAGCAGTAGTTTCCCTTCTCTATCATTCATAACAAAGTCGCCCTGTTTAGAGATTTGGCAACTAAACTTATAACTGTCAAATCAAAAATGGACATCGGCATATCTTTCTTTGCCGAAGGAGCACTATCTTGTGAAACCTGGGACATGTTTATGAACCCGCGGGAACCCCTGCAGGGGAATGAGCAGAACAAAATGGCGGAGGCAAATAATACACAGGGATATACACAAGTTAAACTAAGTTATCGCTTGTGCTCTTTTTTCAGCTCTCAACTCCATTTGCAAGTTGGCAATCGGTTTCGAAGTAGGTTGGTTTTCCGTACATCGCCAAAGTGAAGCAGGCAGCAACATTTGTGCAGCGTAATAATCGACATTTCTCCCACACGAGTGGCCTAAAATCCAGACAAAACGATACGTCAAATGTCAAGTTGTCATTTTTATTGTCGTTATGTTTTTTAGGGGAAGGGGGGGGGGTGGAGGGCGAAGTAGCGGGGGGTCAGTAAGGGTATTCCGTGGATCGATCCATAAAGTAGACCATGGACCCGGTCTGCAGTGGGGTCGATGTACCGGGGTTCAGTGTTTTCAGGTCATCGTCTTCTGAGTTTGAAACCATTTCACGTCACAATTTCGGAAGGTTCGCATGCCGCTGTCGGAATTTCGTCCTAAGGCCCTGTTTACAAGTAGGTAGGGTAACTGGGCCTGTCCCGATTGCGCTGGGCACTTTTTCGAATTTGGAGCACTATTTTACATTTCCAGCACTCTTGAGCACTTAATTGACTTTTATTTATTTATTTATTTATTTATTTATTTAAGGATTTGTACAAGCAGTACCGGTGCAAAAACAATAGGACCTAAGTCCCCTACTAGGTTTAAGCACCAACCCAACCCTCTCCTAAAATATTAACTTAATGATATAAATAGACTAAATAGGCTGCTTAACAAGTGCACGCAGCAAGGGTATTTACCCGGCGACATTTAGGACAAATTATTTTAAAGGTACGAAAGTTGTAGCCATCAAAAACGTTGAAAAGTCCCTTGAAATAAAACGACTTAAGTTTACGCTTAAAAGAGTCGATAGAGTCAGCCTGCCTAACATCATTAGGTATATTTGTTCCACAAATTTGCTATCCTATTAAAATAGAAGAATTTGAGCAGAATTTGAGCATTTTTTCGCTTTTTGGGAAACATTTCAGCACATTTTTCACAATTTTCCATATGTTAAATGAAATGTTTTGTCTTTGAAACGTTTTCAGTGAAGCCAAGTAATTCTATTATCATGAATTTGAATAATTCCACCTTGTCGCCTGACTGGCTGACTGTTGTCATGGAAATGCACGAGCTACGGTCCTTTTAAGGTGGCCGAACACAGTTTACACAGTTTTTTAAACCTGTGTAGCATTTGCCTTTTATTCTAAAACCGTTGAACTCTAGGTACCCAAAATTGGCAGGATATGAGTTAAAATGATAGACTTTCGAATTTTGATAGTTACGCTGACGTGTGCGCTATTGCCATGGTAACGTGACTGGATATAAACATAAGTTTAAAATCGTTTTTTTTTTATATTTGCGGAAAATTCAGTCGTTAGGTTTTCTCTATCATTTGCGTGAAACAAACTTGTCACAATACTCACATGTAAACACCATTCTAATGATATTTTAACAGACCAATTTTTAGCTATTCGTTCGAGAAAGATAACTCCATTATTTACAATACCCTCTGTTAAATTTCAGAATTGTTGCAATAACCTACTTTCTTTTTTTCCTGAAATATTTTCCTGCCAAATTTCGTGAAATTCTAACGGGCAGTTTTCGAGAAATACGCGTATTTCGGAGACCGACCTGAAAGAGTTCAATCTCAATTTTTTTACTAACTACGCATGCGCTGCATTTAACTGGGTTCTCGCGGTAACACAGAAAAACCTGCCAAATTTGACTTTTTCTGACTTACCATTCTAACAAGACTTAAGTTTACAACATATTATCATTTTAAGAAGAAAAATGCCTCATATAAAACCGCCTTAGAACAAAAAACTCATCACTCTTTTGGCTCCATGTTTGTTGTTGTCTTATCTTTGTACGCGCGCTGCCTCGCATCAGCACCAACGACTGGAGAGCGCGCGCGAAAACTGTGTTCGGCCACCTTAACCGTGGAAACAGTCGCTTTTCATTGTTTCTTCAGGACTTCGTGTTTCTCAGAACTTTTAGCGCTCTTACAACGACAACAACAACTTTATTACCCTTCTCCTAACAGAACAAGTTACAATAAAGAAAATGAAATTATAAAAAGAGTAATGGCTTCCTTAATAACTTTTTTTTTGTCCACTTTTATTAATCACATACCACACTCTACTTACTTACATTCCGTATTACCTACTAGCTTACATGACATGATATTTGCACAGTACTTAATACCATACTTGCTTACTAGCACTTCACTTATATTGCACATAGCACTTATACTAGTATACCATACCTACATGTGACTTACTACATTACACACAATACAGAGGTTATTTATAAAAACAATAATACGCGACCTTACAACGAAAACTAACCTACTTACAATTCAGTAATCAAGTACCGCGTACAACAGTGGCAGCCATACCATTTCCACCATTTGAATCACTTCGTATGCGAGGGACTATCTAAGTCGAGACCATTTCACTTCAAAAGCCCTAACTGTGTTATTTTCTAGGGCTGCTTGTTTTTCCACTTTCATAGCTATCTTAACTAGCTGTATAAACATTTCCAGCTTTGGTAAAGAGCTTTTAAACTTGCAAGTGTATATGTAGGATCTAGCAATAAGAATGATCTGGTGTACAAGGAGATCTGATATATTGTCAATAAGGCCCAAGCAGAAAGAAGGGGAGAGCTTAAAGTTTTCCAGATCCTTAAAATTTTGGGTTATCCATTCGAAAGTTCTTTCCCAAAAAAGCTTTGTACGTCTGCAGTTCCAAAAAAGATGCATCAGAGTTTCCGCAGTTTCTTTGCAAAAAGAACATAGGTCAGTTTGCTCTAGTCCAATTTTACATAAAAAGTCATTTGTAGCAATCCTCCTGTGTAAAAGTTTAAACTGAAATACTCTGAGTTTAGAGTCCCTTGTACAGAGAAACGGTAATTGATAAGATTTTTTCCAATCAACAGTTACATTTCCAAATGGTTGAATTTCCCGTTTCCATTTTTCCTCCCTTCTTGAAGGATGGGTAGCCTTTTTTTCGATAAGCAGCTTATAAAGTTTTTTAACAACTTTTTGCGAGGACTGTATAGTCTCAACCGCACTCTCTGTATGGGGTTTATCAGTTTCTAGCGAGCAACTCTTCTTATATTGTTTTAGGGCAGATCGAATTTTATAATACTCCAGATAGTTGGTTTTAATCTGAAATTTGTTTTCAAAAACATCAAAACTTAAGAAATCCTGTTTAATATCTACAAGGTCCTTGACCACGGTCACTCCGGCCTCCAACCAAGACGGGTAAAAAAGAGTTTGGTTTCCGATTCTGATTAATGAATTCTGCCAGATGTACGAGTTCATAAAATCTAAATTTTCCTCTCTATAGTTAAGGTTTGTCCAGTGTTCAAGAACTTCTTTTAAGAAGGGGTCAGTTAGATCAAGATTTGCAGCATCCTGTGTGCTAAGATTACTTAAAAACACCAACTTTCCTCCGAATTTTTCTAAATAGTAGTCAAAGAAGAGCTTCCACTTAGCATGATTATCGTCATTCAAATAGCCTTGTATCCATTTCAGTTTTAATGATTTGTTGAAACTTTCGATGTGAATCATCTTTAGCCCTCCTTTGTCGTAGTCATTAATCATTTCCGATCTTTTGATTTTGTCGTTTTTCGCATCCCAGAGGAACTCGTATAACAGGGAATTGATTTCTTTCAGCGCACCGTGAATAGTCGGGAGAGAAGCCAACACATACACCAACTGTGACACTGCTAGACTTTTCAAAACGGTAATTTTACCCAAAAGAGTGAGTCGTCTGGCCGACCAGCTTCCTATAATCTTCTTTAATTTATCAATTTTCTCCTGGATATTACTGGAGATGAAGTTCATTTCTCCGGTCGAAAACCAAACCCCCAAGGCGAAGACCTTTTCCCTAGCCCAAGTTATAGGCTTATTTAAAGGGAAAGAGATATTTGAGTCCCGCAAAGAGCCGATCCAGAGAGCTTCAGTTTTCTCATAGTTAACATTCAAGCCCGATATGGCCGCGAATGCATCAAGTAATTCAAAAGTTCTTAAGAGAGAAGATTGTGAGCCATCCAAAATTAAGGTTGTGTCATCTGCATACTGGGACAGTTTGCATTCAGTATTAAGGATCTTTATTCCGCGGACGCCGTTATCCGTTCTCACCGCATTACCTAGAATTTCTGCGCAAAGTATGAACAAATAAGGGGAGAGTGGACAGCCTTGTCTCACACCGCGATGTAAAGTGAAAAACTCAGAAGCCTTTGAATGCTGCTGCTAATATCCGTATAAAAAAGTTTTATCCAAGTCATTAAAGATTTTCCGAAGTTATAATATTGGAGGGTTTTGTGAATAAAGGACCATTCTAAGCTGTCAAAGGCCTTCTCGAAGTCAACGAATAGTAATAGCCCCGGAATTTGTTCTTTATTCGTGAAATTTATCAGACTATCTATCAGCCTAATGTTTTCTCCGATAAATCTATTCTTCATGAAGCCGGTTTGATCATTATTGATTATTTTTGGCAAAACTTTTCTAATTCGAGAAGCGATACCTTTCGTGGCTATCTTATAATCACAATTGAGCAGAGTGATCGGCCTCCAGTTCTTCAGTTGATCGGTAGGTTTGTTCTTTTTCGGTATGAGGGAGATCAGACCTCTTCTTTGAGACACTGACAGTAGGCCCTTTTCATATGAATTGTTTAAGGCATTTATGAGATATGGATTAACATCACTCCAGAATCTTTTATAGAATTCAACTGGCAAACTGTCAGTTCCAGGACTCTTGTTCGGTTCCATAGATTTGAGGCTTTCTAAGCATTCAGTTTCAGTTAAGAGACCTTCGCATTCTTCTTGTTCAAGCACGTTGAGAGTAAGAGCGTTTCCTTTGGGAAAGAAAATATCCTCGGGGGCCTCCAGATTTGGAAAACTTGAAGAATATAATTTTTAATAAAAGCATTTTGCTTCTTTTAGGATGTCAATGTCCTTGTAGATGATACTATCGTCGCTTATTTGCAAATGTTTAATTGTTTTTTCGTTGAAGTGGCGTTTTTCTAGAGTTAGAAAATACTTTGTGTTTTTCTCTCCTTCATTGTACCAACGGGATTTGGATCGTAATATTGCCCCACGGGTTTTGTATTTTACAATTTCTTCTCTTTCGGCTATTTTGGCCTCTAATTCTTTTTGGAGATTCGTTTTTGTGTTTTCGAGTAAATTATTTTCTTCCAGTTTTCTTTGGAGGGACAATATAACGCTTTCTATACTTGCTTCCTCAGATTTCATATCACGTTTTCTTTTCCTACCATAGTTTAGCGATGTTGACCGAATACGCATTTTCATTGTATCCCAGAGGAGAGGGGCATCAACCTCATCATTATTTTCATATTCTTTTGCAACGTCTTCAATTGTTTTCTTTATTAAAGCAACATAATCATCTTCTAACAAGAAGGATGTATTTAGCTTCCAAAATCCTGGGCCTCTAGGGTTTGGATTGTTCACCAGGTGAAGTGTAATGAGAGAGTGGTCTGTTTTATATCCAGGGCTGATATCTGCTTTGGTTACTATTGTATTTAAGCTGGAGCTAGTAAGGAAGAACTCTAGGCGGCAATGTATTTCGGGGTTTCTCCTTCTCCAAGTAAATCGTTCGGTATCAGGATTAAGAAGACGCCATATGTCAGTAAGGTCTAACCTATCAATTATATGCTGAACAACTTTCAACGCTTTGGTGTGTGTCACTGGGTTACCACCTTTCTTGTCTTTTTGAATATCAATTACCAAGTTAAAATCACCCCCGAAAACTATATCTTCACAATCAAAGGATAAAAGGTGGGTGAGAACATTCTCAAAGAAAGCAGGATTGTCATCATTTGGTGCATAAATATTCAAAAGAGTCAAAGTTTTGTTCTCTGTTTTGATGTCAACTATGATAAAACGGCCCTCTGGATCGGAAAATAATTTCAAAATTTCAAAAGCGAAATTATTATTAAAAAGAATACTGACTCCGGCGCGCGCACTTGAGAAACTGCTAAATACGGCTGTGTACCCCCATTCAGATATCCAATATGCCTCATCTTGCTTAGTACAGTGAGTTTCTTGAAGAAAATGGATCGAACATTTTTTCGTCTTAAGCCGTCGAAAAGTCTCACGTCTCTTTGTAGGGTAGGGCTGCACCTCTTTGAAACCTCTAATTTCACTGGATCTTTATCAGTTGCACCTCTATTGTTTTATGGCTAGGTTCCATTGTTTTAATTCTTTGTTTATTGTTGTTTTGAACCAATCTTGTGGGTGTTGCAAATGGTGCAGGTCGCCCCTCTTTGTAATGTTAGCTAAGCCCCTCGCATTTAAAGAGCAGATGACTAACTCGTTAGTGGGATTATTGAAGGTGCCAAGTTGGTATTTAAAGCCGGCATTGTTGCAGCGGCACAGATACGCTTATTGGCTACCGCCTTATACACATACACACATACCAGTAAATTAAAAGAGCAAAAAAACACTCGTGCAAAAAACAGGACATAAATACATGTACAACTAAGATAAACACATAACAGAAAAATATGATAAAATTTGCATTGGGTTTGGTAGAACATCTTGTTCTGGGCAAGCGAACTGAGCGCTGGGAAGGTTTTCTTTAACGTCCTAAAAGTGCATTAAGTTGGAACAGAGCGATAGTTACGTGAAATGGATGTTTTAAGTACTAGGTGGCCTAAGATCATGAGGAATATTATCTACGTTGTAAACATTGTTGTTAATAACTAAATTTCTGTCCACAACTTTTGCCTTCATACCTTTCTCTCGGGCTACAAACATAGCTTTTATCAAAACTTTCCTTTCCATTTGTATGGCTCTTGCATAGTCCTGGGTGATATAGGAGTTCTCATAAAACGTCGAATCTCGCAGTCTTCGTTTTGCTTTCAGCACCGTATCTCTGTCTTCCCTACAGAGGAAGCGGGCGATGATAGGCCGTGGATAGGTTCTTGAAGACGCTTCTTCTGACGATCGCGGTTTGCCGACTCTATACACACCATGGAAATGAAAATTTTCTGCATCAATGTTCAGCTCGTTTTCAATGATATCGTAGACAATTTCCGTACAGTTTTCATTTTCTCGTTCTGGCACATTCATAAAGCGAAGGTTTTCCCACCGGGAGTAATTTTCAAGGGCGATTATCTTCTCCTGCTCTTCTGTCAGTCTTGTGTTCAAAGCGTTAACTTCAGCCTCTAGCTTGGTCTTGATTGTTGACATCATATCCAGTTCTTTCCTTGTTTGCTCCAAACTGCTTTGGCAGTTTTTCTTGAAGTCGATGTTTGTTCCAGAAGTTTCTTGTAATTCGTGGATAGCTTCCCACGCTGATTCCATCGACTTTTCCACATCTTTCAAAGTGTTTCTGATTCCCTCGATCTCCTCTTTTAAATCGTGTCTCAAAATTGAAATGTCAGTTTTTAACCCGCCGAAGTGTTCTTCTATTCTGTTATCTAAGTCCGATAGTTTGTCCATGATTTGATCAAGGGAAACTTGGTCGTTAGTACCGAGTGTTTCGTCTTGACCGCAGGAGTCCATACTTCCACTAAGCGTCTCGCCGTAAGATTTGTTCCGTTTGGGCGACGGACGGGATTCCTTAATAACTGCTCTTTTCTGTTCAGTGCAGCTGCTGACGAAATTAAGCATCACAGTTGTAGCTATACGGTTGATTGCATACAGTTCTGCCCCGTCCACACTAGTACGTTTTCGTTTGAAAACGCATACTTTTTTATCCGTTTTCGCCTTCCGTCCACACTAAAACGATAAAAAAACGGAAGTTTTCGAAAACGCTCTCCAGGGAGGAGGTTTTTGAAAACGGAGTAGTGTGGACGGGCAAAAACGGAGGTCTTCGAAAACGGAGTGTGGACGGGGCCTTAGAAACTATGCTTGACTGATAATAAAGGGGTTTTGTTCGACAAACGTTGTTATACTTTATGGTCACCTCAGTATTAGAAACAGTTGAGAGTTAAAAGTTTGAATAAAACTAGGAATACGTATGAACATCTGCTAGGAAATAATAAAAAAAACTGCGAGCAACTTTCGTGCATTATTTCTAAATTTCAAGCACTTTTCATAAAAATCGAGCACTATTTGTGCACTTTTTTGCCATATTTCAGAGCACCTTTTGGCGCTTTTTTCAGCGCAATCGGGACAGGCCTAAGGGTAACCTTAGTGCTAGGGTTACCCTAGCAGGAGGGTTATCCTAGCGCTCCCACATTTCTTCTTTTTTTCATCAACGTGTTTATAAGGCAGCTAGGGTTACCCTACCAGGAGGGTTACCCTGGCGCTAGGGTTACCCTAGCGCCAGGGGAACCCTAGCTGCCTTGTAAACTCTCTGCTAGGGACAACTCGCCTACTCGGGACAACTTTTTAATTATTTCCAGACCCTTTGAATGTTGGCAACAAACGGCCATCATGGCGGACCGAAAAGAACGCGGTGCTCAAGGCATTATAATCTTCCTTTTCTCTCAGAAACGGTAGTATTGTATTGTAACTTGCTGTAGTTGTCTAGAAATAAGAAGGTAACATAACAGCATTCCATGACACTCGAAAGGAGCAATAACAGGCAGCACAGACAGGAGAATCGAAGTACATAGTAGAACTCATCTCTTGTCAGGGGCACCCAACGAGCCACGCCAGCGGGCGTTGTTAGGCGAGCATGCGCGTCATTCTCCTTGTCTTCTCCCTCGTGGCTCTCCGCCATTGTTACTGTAAACGAAGCTGTTGTTGGCATTAAACGGTAACTGATCGCTATTTACGGGTTGTCCTTTCCTCACTACTGGCGTGGTGGCAGCGGTACTTCGTATCCACTCCTCGACTGAAGAGAAAGCCAGCTCCTTGATGATTTTTCCACCCGTATTCCATACGAGGAGATAGCGAAGCATCTCTGTCTACAGCCGTTCTTTCAGTTACTACTATCAGGAACTCGAAGCTAAGTACATTCCATTTATCCACTTTCTTTTGTCAACATACTACCATGAATTTTCGTGCTCCTAAACAGTGGTCCCTAACGAAGCAAGAGACCATCACTTCTTTCGAAGCCTGGAGACAAAATCTTCAATACACTCTCTCGCTGGATCGTAATTTTGCCAGCTTTCTTGGTGACAGCGTCACATGGCTAAAGAAAACTCCCGGTTCTCCCCTACGTGGCCTTCAGGACGACACAGATGCAGTACCCACAGCTTCTCGCAGAACAGCACAACAGAAATGCACTCACCTCGAGTTAATGCTTGGCCAAATAGCCAAGTACTGCCCTGTGATTTCTCGTAACACCATCGTTAAAAATTCCACCTCGATGAATTCTATCTGGCAGGCAATTCGTCTCCATTACGGATTTCAGCCGGAGCTCACTTTTTGAATTTCAACAACATTAACCTCGAAGCAGACGAACGCCCTGAGGACTTATACCAGCGGCTTATGTCCTTTATCGAGGACAACTTATTGCTCGCAAACGGCTCTATCTCACACCACGGCGAAATTCCCGGCACCGATGAGGAAATGTCACCAACCCTCGAAAACTTAATTGTTCTCGCTTGATTACACGACGTGATGACTTCGAAACGTCGTGTAATATCGCTCATTTTTGTAATCAAATGTATTTCAAAAAGTTTTCTCTTTGTTCTCACTTGGCTCAGATTAATCCATGCTGATCTCCCCATCCTGGAAAAACAACGGTATGGAACCGAGCTCAGGTCCAGGACCCTCGCATCTCTCAAGCCGGAAATCTCCCAGGCCCTGGAGTCCCTCCTAGAAGAAATCCACACCTCTACTGATGCCAAGATCTTGCGCGCCACGGCATCAAAATTCAAACCTTCTCCCTCTTCCTCCGTCAAGGCTCCTTACCACCCATTCCAACAGCCCGTCGCCAAACGTCCCGTCAAATCCTGTCCCTTATGCAAACAAGCAGGCCGTAATGACCTTCAAGTGCTCCCACCTACCCCCTGATGACCGTGCCTTCCTCGCCAAAGCTCGTTTTACAAGCTGCCTCGACCATGATGAAGAAGCCGAGGCCCTCGGTTCTTTCTGTCCACCAGAGGCGGAAGACCCCCCTTCCCCTCGGCCAGGATCATCTCCCGCCGTGTGAGCACCAAGCAGTCTCCCCACTTCAACGCCTTCTACAGACACCACCCGCTTAGGCTCACCATAGACACTGGTGCCGAGACCAGCATGATTAAGGCCTCTGTTGCCCGTACCATTGACGCTTCAATTAGCAAAACATCCCAACAGGCCTTACAAGCTGATGGAGTCACCCCTCTTGCCGTCGTTGGTGAAACTCACCTCGCCCTCTCACGAGCTGATACCCGCTCACACTCGATGCCCTTGTCGTAGAAGATTTAGACGTCGACGTATTAGCTGGGACACCGTTCCTGATCGCCAATGACATTTCAGTTCGTCCTGCCAAAAGGCAAGTCCTGATTCAAGGTTCGGAAGTTATCCTGTGCGATTCGCCGTCCAGTGCCACTTCCAGTGCCCACTCAGTACGTCGTACCAATCTTATGTTTTACGCTCGTCCATGCCTACCACCGTCCTCTTCCTCGGAGACATCCTTGAAATGGATGTGCCCTCCGAATTAGGCCCTGACTGCACTCTAGTTATAGAGGCCCGTACCGATGCACCATCCAACCAATGTACCAACGTCTCACAGTTCTGGCCTCAGCCTCATATTACTGAAGCCGTGGCCAATAAGGTTCGCGTAACTAACGATACCAACGAACCGCGAACCATTCATCGCCACGAACATCTGTGTCAGGTGCAATTCACCACAGCTGTGGACACCACATCCGTCCCAGCAGCACCTCACCCACCTCCAGCTCCCTGCCCCGAGGGGGGAATCACCCCAGTCTGGCTTCTTTTCCGATGCCGTCACCGTTGATCTCCGACCAAATCCTACCTGACAGTGTACGTAACCAGTTTCGTCAAGTGCTTCAGGCCCACGATGATGTCTTTAATCCGTCTATTGTAGGATACAACGAAGCCGCCGGCCCTGTTGAAGCCACTGTCAATATGGGTCCTGTACAACCCCCTCAACGAAAGGGTCGTGTTCCCCAGTACTCGCGCGACAAACTTGTAGAGTTACAGGAAAAATTTGACGAGCTGGAACAATGCCATGTCTTCCGTCGTCCTGAAGATGTTGGCGTAAGTGTGGAGTACCTCAACCCATCCTTTCTTGTCAAAAAGCCATCGGGTGGCTTCAGTCTCGTTACCGCGCTTGCTGATGTCGGTCGTTACAGTAAACCGCAACCCTCGCTGATGCCCGACGTCGACTCCACCCTTCGCGCCATCGCTCCATGGAAATACATCATAAGGTCAGATCTCAACCGCGCCTTTTACCAGATACCCCTATCCATGGCATCCATGAAGTACTGTGGCGTCGCCACCCCGTTTCGCGGCGTCAGGGTGTACACAAGATCCGCCATGGGAATGCCTAGCTGTGAGACCGCATTAGAAGAATTAATGTGTCGCGTCCTGGCTGACTTCATCCCGGAGGGATGCGCAGCAAAGCTTGCCGATTACCTTTATTGTGGAGGCGACTCACCCGAAGAGCTTATTTCCAACTGGTCCCGCATCCTGCTGGCTCTCAGCAGCTGCAATCTCCGACTGTCCGCCGCCAAGACCGTCGTCTGCCCAAAGTCAACCTCAATCTTGGGTTGGATCTGGTGGCAAGGCGTACTCTCTCCTAACCCCCATCGTATCGCTGCGCTCACTAGCTGCCCTCCTCCTGAGTCCTTCAAGGGTCTACGTTCCTTCATCGGCGCCTACAAGGTCCTCAGTCGCGTGCTCCCTCACTGCTCCCAACTCATAGACTCGAGACTTCCCTAGCCAACAAGCAATCCCACGACATCCTGCAGTGGGATGACAACCTTCGCCACGCATTTACCACTGCCCAGGAGGCCCCCACAAGTCCATTGTGCTACCACCAACTTTGGATCGTGACTGATGGTAAGCAAGCACCAAGTAACGTGGTTACCCTGTGAAGTCGAAGCTGCTGTATTGCCGCCGCTGTCAAGCACTTTAGCCCGTTCATCATCCAGTCCCAAACATCGTGCATCGTGACAGACAGCCAACCCTGTGTCCAGGCCGTCAACAAGCTTTGCCGAGGACAGTTTTACGTCACCCCCTGCGTTACCTCCTTCCTGACCACTGTCAGTAGATATCAAGTGAGTCTACAACACCTTGCTGGCAGTGCTAATTTACTGACTTTGCTAGTCGCAAACGCTCCCGACTGCAGTGCACCCCTTTGTCAAGTCTGCTCTTTCATTCTCGACACTAAGAGTTCTGTCGTACGCAGTGTGTCGGTCCAAGACATCTTGGTCAGTGGCAAGCGCCTGCCATTCACCAGCAGGCCCGCGTGGTTTAGTGTCCAAAACGAGTGCTCCGATTTACGTCGCCTCTGCGCTCACCTGAAACAAGGTACCCGTCCATCAAAGAAACTAACCAACCTCAAAGACGTAAAGCGATATCTCAATGTCGCGTCCATTTCTAAAGACGGCCTGCTTGTCGTCCAACGTCAGCAACCATTATCACTCCCCACTGAATTGATTGTGGTACCACGCTCCGTTCTTGATGGCTTACTTACCGCCCTCCACATCAAGTTAGACCACCCTTCTAAGCACCAGCTTCAAATGGTGATACAGCGTCATTTCTTTGCCCTTGATATGAACACCGCCATTACTCGCGTGTCAGATTCCTGTCACATCTGTGCCTCACTCCACAAGTTCCCACGCTCCCTCACCACGCAGTCATCTGAGGATCCACCTGAGGTTGTAGGCTTGTCATTTGCAGCCGACGCCCTCAAGCGCTGCCGCCAACTCATCCTGCTCCTGAGAGAGTGCACCACCTCCTACATTGCTTCATGCATGATGAAAAAAATGCTACACTTCGTAACGCCCTTGCCCGACTGGTCGTAGGCCTACACCCCTTGGACGGTCCCAACGCAGTAATACGTGTGGACCCTGCCCCTGGATTTGCCTCGCTCATGACCACCAGTGCACTACAACAACTTGATGTTACCATTGAACTTGGCCGCGTTAAGAACGCCAACAAAAATCCTGTTGTGAATGATATATGAAAAAAAAATCCTGTTGCCGAAAAGGCTGTCTTAGAGCTCGAAACGGAGCTCTTACGCCAAGAACCTAGTGGGAGCCCTGTTACTAAACTAGGCCTCGCCGTTGCCACAACCCGTCTGATCTCACGACTCCGCAGCCAAGGCCTCTCCGCCCGCGAGCTTTGGACACAACGCAACCAGTTCACCAATGAATAGTTGTCTGGCATGCAACACATCATTGCAAAGCACACCAGCCGCCATCCATACAGCGAGAAAGCGAAAGGGGGCCGCAACCCAATCAGTCCCTCGACTCCTCTACAGGTTGGAGATCTTGTATACGTGAAATCTGACCAGGATAAGTCCCAAGCCCGTCTCAGATACATCGTCGTCCGCATCGATGGAGAATGGTGTTTCATTAAGAAATTCGTAGGTTCTCAACTCCGCGCGACATCATACAAGGTCAAGTTAGCTGAGTGTTACAGCGTACCTCCAACTGTCTCACCTGTGGACAACTTATTAGTTCCCCCTACCAACGATGAGGACGACTGCGGCTCGCCCTCTGCATCTCTCCCCCCTTATCAGCCACTCTACGCTCCATCTGAGCTTCTCCGGCCACACAGTCCAGACCCTTCAGACTCCCTTCCGTGCCAGGTCGTCTCCCCACAAACCTTTTCCTCCTGATGTAACCAGCAACTCTCGTTTTCCAACCCCTACTTCTACCTTCCCTGTACAGACGGAACCTGAGTCGCCACTCCCTGCTGCCTCAGAGCCAAGACCTCAGCGCACCCGTAGGCCCCCAAAGTACCTACAATACATTTTGGACTAGTTGCCCTATGCTTCTTGGTCTTTGTACCCTGTCGGGATATCTCTTACTCTCTAAGGACGGAGATGTTGACATTTCTAGGACACTCGTCCACTTATTAGTCTTGTAACACAATAGTTATCTTAGGTTAGCATTTTCGGAAAGAAAATAGTTCCCTAGAAAGTTCATGGAAAGTTCATTTCAGCTTGCATTTCCTCAAAGGAAGATTTTGTTCCCTAACATTTTCGGACAATTAAAATTTCAGCTAGGGAATCGAACAGATGAACTTCTTCTAGCTTATGAAAACATCGCTTTAAACAGACTTCAAAAACCACAAGGCACTTAAAAATGCCTTTCTACAGCTTTTGCTTGATTTGGCTCGTTGGGTGCCCCTGTTTAATGCCAACAACAGCTTCGTTTACAATAACAATGGCGGAGAGCCACGAGGGAGAAGACAAAGAGCATGACGCGCATGCTCGCCTAACAACGCCTGCTGGCGTAGCCTCTTCTTCTGCTTTTTGGTTAACAAACGACAAAAACCTAGCTGACGTTTTTGACTGCCAAAAACAGCAATTACGGCCTTTCCGAAAACCTTAGTGGCTATGATTTCCCAATTTCGAATCTTTTAGGCCACGCTTTAGTTACGAAAATCCGAGTGCACTCTTTAATCGACGCCGAAAGCGCAAGGCGAATTACCTCCACCGAACAGATATCTACCGAAACTTGTCGTTGGGTGCCCTGATTAAATGGTAACTGATCGCTATTTACTGGTTGTCCTTTTCTCACTACTGGCACCAAATCAACCAAAAGCTGCAGAAAGGCATTTTTAAGTACCCTATGGTTTTGGAGTATGTTTAAAATGTTATTTTCATAAGCTAGAAGAAATTCATCAGTTCGGATTCACTAGCTGAAATTTTAATTGCCCGAAAATGTTAGGGAACAAATCTTCCGTTGAGAAAATGCAACCTGAAATGATCTTTCCACGAATTTTCTATGGAACTATATTTTCTTTCCGAAAATGCTAGCTGACGTTTTTGACTCCCAAAAACAGCAACTACGACAATTCAGAAAACCTCAAGAGGTATGATTTCCCAATTGCGAATCTTTTAGACCACGTTTTAGTTTCGAAAATCCGAGTGCACTCTTTAATCGACGCCGAAAGTACAATGCGAATTACCCTCCACCGAACAGAAATTTGTCGTTGAGTGCCCCTAGCTATCTTGTCGGCCATTTTGTTTTCGATTCAGTTTTCCCGGGTGCTAGGGTAACCCTACCTGTGAAATTTTGCTTGTAAACCCGGGCTATCTTTGACCCTCCAGCTAGTATCTATATCAGAATGTTTAAGACCGGAACGTTTAAGGTAAAATGTGTTTCGTAATTCTGTCGCCAAAACAATCTATCATTCCCTATAGGGATAACTCACAAATTAATGTGATTGGGTAAGCTGAAGCCACTCTAAAAGGCACTAAGGCCACATGGTAGCGGGCATTACCCCTCTAAATCTAAGGGATAATGCCCGCTACTATGTGGCCTTAGTGCCTTTTAGAGTGACTTCAGCTTACCCAATCACATTTTGTGAGGTATCCTTGTCACTCCAGCCACATCCCACAAGCTTTACGTTTTATCCTTCCCTATACCCTTCGATATATTGTCAATTAAATTGAATAGCCTTGCAAAGTGCGAGATGGGAATTAACAGGAAAAAAAAGCAAGAACAGGGTAAATCTGCCGTCACGGCTATGTTTCACTTTGTACAAGACAATTTCTTCTTCCCGAATGCCTGCAAGTCGCTAGCTGTCTAATCTAAAATACACCATTGTCGTTGTCGTAATTTCACCGGTGGTCTCGTCGTTCGTCGTCATTTCAGCTCCTTCATGTCGCCGTTTTAGAGCCATGTCGTCTGTCGGAATTTTACCCTAACAGGGCCTCTGATTTTTACTCGCCCAACAGTTTTTACACTCGCCAGGGCGAGTGAGCGAGCGCTAATTTCCAACCCTGCCGGCCACATCACAGGTGTGCGCGCGCGCAAATCTCTGGAAATGTTATAAAGAAAATATAGTAAAAACAATAAAAAGTGTGATGCAATCCATACTTGAAATTTTTTTGAACATAAAAGCAGAAATTGGGGTTAGGGTGTCGTTTTACCAGTCGCGTTCTTATATGAAAACATAAAGCTTGTGGGATGTGGCTGGAGTGACAAGGATACTTCACAAATTAATGTGATCAAGTAAGCTGAAGCCACTCTAAAGGCACTAAGGCCACAAGGTGGCGGGCATTTCCCCTTAAATCTACCAAAGCAAAGATTGAGCCCAAGCATTAGCAGCCATTTTTTTTTGATAAAATTTATTTACACAACGGCCAAAGGGTCGTTGATAAAAATAGCAAATACAATACAATAGGACGACGAACGCAAAAAGAAAAGCACTAATTACAGAAGATCAAGTTCAAAATGACCATTGCATAAATTAGTACACCAATTAAAGCAAGCGAGGACATCACTAATTAAAGGTACAGAAATCATACGCGTAAAAAGAAAAATTGCAAAAACCGGACAAGAATATGCCCTGAGAGAGGAAGAAGGATTACAACCTACACATTAAAGACAATCTCGTTATCTGCACCGACAGAGCAAATAATATTATTAATGGACCAAAAAAAACCTAACTCTGTCAAAAGCATCACGCGGATACACAACCTGACATCTTTAATAATCATATCAATGATGGCGCGAGAATCTAAAATGTTATTTCGGCAAGTCGCTAGGTTTCGGGTCCACCAAACGAAAAACAAGATCGAAGCAACTAAATAGTGAAAGATAGGAAGAGAAGGGGAAGACGGAGCATCAGAGAGAGGAAAGAGAACAGAAGAAAAGGATAACACAAAAGGAGAGCCCCGAAGACGAGAAAGAAAGGGAGCAAAATAATTCCAGACCCGGATCACTCTAGGACAGAAAACAAAACAGTGCTCAGAAGTTTCCTGGCGTGAGCACACTACACAACAATCAGAACTAATGTAACCCCAGGATTTGAGAATGGACCTGACACGAACTGCATTATGCAAGAGAAGCCATAACACATTCATTCTTGCGGTTTTCAATTAACTTAAGGCGCGATTTGCGCCACACGGAGGTCCACCGCTCTATGGGACGACCCACAACCGACGCCAAGAAGCCGGCACACCGAGGCGCCGCACGTGAGAAATCAAATAAAAGCAAATAAATCTCATTACAAGAGAGATTGTCAGGTAGCGCACCATACTTATCAAATAGTTGCTGGAAAATGTTTAGACATCTACGGTAAAAAATAGAAGGCTCCGAAGAAGACGGAACCAGATTAATGATAATAATAATAATAATAATAATAATAATAACCTTTATTTACCCTCGGTAGTATTTATAGCACAAAGGCTAGTGGGGCCGAGCAAATACATAAACAAATAAAGTCAAATTAAACCAACTGAACTGAAATCAAATGAAATCAAATCAAATGTTGGTTTTTGGGGAGAGGGGAAAACCGGAGTACCCGGAGAAAAACCTCTCGGAGCAGAGCAACAAACTCAGCCCACTTATGACACCGAACCCGGGAATCGAACCCGGGACACATTGGTGGAAGGCGAGCGCACTCACCACTACGCCACTACTGGTGCTGTAATGTCAAAAACTCACCATCATTTTTCAAAAAGTGAACCATGCGATGAAAAACATTTTGTATCAAGAGTTAAATAAATCAAATTTAACATTTTGTTGGTTCACTTTTTGAAAAATGGGAAAAAGAAACGAAAAAACATTTTGTATCAAGAGTTAAATAAATCAATTTTAACACTTAAGGAAAAACAAAAATATGACTTAAAGAATTTGGTTTAAAGAAAACTGTTTCATTTTCCAAAAAGCGGATTCAGGGGGGTAAAACCGAAAAATGCGTTTAAACCGCGACAAGAAAAAGAACAACATGATACCACTTGGCGGAACAAGGGGGGTCAAAAACAAAAAAAGAACATCAATGTGCAGTTTTATGAAAAGAGATAAGCCGAGAGAAAGAGGAAAACCACCAAGCGTGACATTCTCGGAAAAACAGGAAATGAGTCATCGCCTATAGCTAATATTATAACTCGCGTGATGGTCGCCTCTGGACGGCACAGCTGTGCCGTGACGTCATGTGTTAGTGACATAAAGAAATAATATCTCATATAATAGTATAGAATGATTTGTAATTCAGATATCCACATCGAATTGATATCAAACGGAGAATACCATTGTCCATTTTGCGATGAGAAGATAGCAGAACATAATGTCAAAATAGAAGAACCGTGCTGTGATGAACAGAATGTGTTGAATGATAATGGAGCGATTATATGCGTAAGTTGTGGTTCAGTTCATGGTTACAATGTTGTGAAAGAATACATTGATTTTCATGACAATATGTATAAAATAAAGTGAAAGTCTGTATATCACCGGAAGTATCATATTGAAAATGTAATAAATAAAATATGTCGCAAGAATGAATTTCAAATTTCTGTAAAAGATAAGGGTAAAATATTTAAAATATTCGAAGAGATAGACAAAGTGCTTCCCTTGGTGAACAATAAACGTAAAAGAATGATTAGCACTAAATTTATGCTTAAGCAAATATTTTTAATGCTTGATCTTCCATTTGATGAAATAATAGTTACTAGATCAAAGAAAACATTAAAATTTTATGACCAGTATTGGATTGAAATTTTATTGTTAAGATTTGATGTGATTATTGGTATTATTAGACAGTGAATTTTTCATCATATTTGACAAAATACTTGTCTATGATAGGGCTGTTATCAACGACATAATCGTAGTAGTATAGTGTTTGGGGGTACGAAATCAATTGATCTCGTTTTCCCCAAACACTACTCGCCTTCTGGTCTCGTATTCTGGAATATATAGTTATTTAATTTGATGGAATATATAGTTATTTAATTTGATGGAATATATAGTTATTTAATTTGATGGAATATATAGTTATTTAATTTGATGGAATATATAGTTATTTAATTTGATATAGTCAATCTTATATAATCTATAGTTGTTCAATCTGATGGAACCAAGGTCTGCACCCTTCAATCTGATGGAATCTATAGTGCGTGACATTCTCGGAAAAATCACCAAGCGTGACATTCTCGGAAAACAGGGAATGAGTCATCACCTATAGCTATTATTTCTCACGTGACGTCATGTGTTAGTTGCATAAAGAAATAATATCTCATATAATAATATAGATGAGTTGTAATTCAGTAATTCACAATGAATTGAAAAATATGGGAGAATTGTCATGTCCTTTTTGTGATCTGAAAATAGCAGAACATAGTGTTAAAAAAGAGGAACCGTGTTGTGATAAACAGAAAATACTTAATGATGATGGTGAGAATGTTTGTCTAAATTGTGGTTCAGTCCACGGCTATGACTATTGTAAGGAGTACGTTGATTTTCATAATAATATGTATAAAATAAAGCGAAAATCTGTATATCACCGGAAGTACCATATTGAAAATGTGATAAATGGTATATGTCGCAAGAATAGATTTCAAATTTCTGTAAAAGATAAGGGTAAAATATTGAAAATATTCCAAGAGATAGACAAAGTGCTTCCCTTGGTGAATAAGAATCGTAAAAGAATGATTAGCACTAAATTTATGCTTAAGCAAATATTTTTAATGCTTGATCTTCCATTTGATGAAATAAAAGTTACTAGATCAAAAAAGACGCTTGGATTTTATGATCAATATTGGGTTGAGATTCTATTGTTGAGATTTGATAAGATTATTCGTATTATCAAGCAGTGAATTTTTCATCATATTTCTGTAGGTACTTATCAATAATTGGACTATTATCAGTCACATAATCATCGATATTCTTCATTGAGATTTGTATACTTGAAGCATCAAAATCACCACTTCTCAACTTGTCTTTTATTGAATTGAGTAGATGTTGATAGCTTTGATAAGCATATGTGCAATTTTGGATTTTCAAATCTAGGTTTTTATGCTTCATCCACCCTTGTATCAAAAGTGCTGCTGTACTGATGGCTACCAAACTAACACCACCTGTTGCAACGCTTGTGGCGAGACCTCCAGTTGCAAAGATGATAGACAAGGAATTCCCCAGTAATTTCCATTTTTTGAACCGTTTAACCGCCTGTTTATGAGCCCAACACTTTCTGTGATATGTTCGGTAATAGGATTTTAATTCATTTACCTGATCTTCTGTTAATTCATCTGAAATATGATTCCAGTTGAATATATTCTTACGTTTGACTGACATATATATCATTTATATAATAATTCTATTGAAAATACAATACAGTATTCCTGACATCTGGCCGCATAATGGAGATCTTTTTCTTCGCTTTGTTGTGAGGTGCTTAGATATGGCATAACAATATCCCCGATCTAATGAATAACTGTTATAAAATCTTCCATAAGCATCATGAAGTATACCATGTGTTTGTAATGTATCAATCCAACCAAGAGTATGTTCCAAGAAATATGTCAAGCAACCACTACCTGGGCCGATAAGTCCAATATCATTATGCTCATGTAAAATGTCACTAATTGTAATTAATTTATTGAAATGCTTGTGATACAAATATTGGTAAACCATAGCTGATTTCAAAATTGAGTCATTAATATGTGGATATTGTTTTTTAGTATGTTTGAATAAATATTTCACGTATTTAATAATGTCTTTCATCATATAATAATCAATTATATCATTTAAAGATCAAAATAATCTTCAATGAAACGATACATATTTCTCAGTTCTTGGTTAGTTAGTGATTTCTGCCAAACAGCAAAAGCATAAAGATCCATTTCACAAAAATTAATTGCAGAACCATCTGTATGAACTTGACAACCAATAAACATTTCTTGTGCACTACCAGTCAATGTTGCTGAAATTGATCCTGTTCCAACTGGTGTCATTGATGAAATACTTCTGAAAAATTCCATATTATGACCATCAACTCGAACAGTAAAAACTTCAATATTTCCCGTCAGATTAGCCAAAGAAGAAACAGCAAGTCTTCCATTTGATGTAGAACCGAAATCAATATAACATGCTCCATTAATCCAAGGCAGATGAACACCAAATCTAACAGCACCCTTACCCCATTGAAATTGTGATTGATATTTTGTTTGTTTTGTGTTTGCAATGATTATAACAGTACAAGTATTTCCACTCCGTCCAGCAACTTTAGAAACATCAAATGAACTGTTCTCCAAGTAGTCATCACTGCCATCAAAACGTATGAAAAACTTTTTCTTGACTGAATCTCTCAGTAACAATGGTTTTTTCGAATTAGAAGTTTGTGTAAAAGTGACATTATTAACAGGATCCAGCCAACTAGAAACTCTATCATCAGCATCAGTTGTCAATACAGACAGAGATGGTATCAAAGCAATTGAAATTCCATCAAGAACAGGTATACCAGGCAGTGAATTTGAAATAACAAAAGTTGCTCTATCTAACTTCAAATCTAGTTGTTTTTTTGTTACACAATCATCATCTGATGTTCCTTCATCAACATTAGTTATTTTATTTCCTCCAATATCAAAATGCCCATCTTGTGTTAATGTAAATCCATCACCTTGTGGACCCTGTGGGCCTTGTGGACCAATTAGGCCTATATCACCTTTATCACCTTTATTGTCTTGATTTAGTGAATGATTGAATACACCCATATAATATTATTTTAGATTAATTCATGACCACTTCAAGTGTGAATGCTGTATCAAATTCTCTACTATTGGGATGTGAATAGTCAATTATAAGATAGCCTCTCGATAATGATTTGTTGACGTTAACCGTTGTGATGTTTCTACTTAAAGAAGATTGTCTGTGTTCATAAATAGTTGCTGGTAATGGCAAAGGCCCACCACCTTCAGCTTTTGTCTTGAAATAAAATATTCCGGGTTTTGTTCCTTGTATGATATACATTTTCTTAATATAAAAGTTATTGTTATGAATGACTAAAAAATCAGAGCCATTTATCAATACAGGCTTTAAAACATTCTTATTATGTCCTTGTTTGGCTTTAACAGAGCAATTTAAATATTGTATTTGACCGATTATTCCATTCCCATTCAAATTTAGATCACCTCCTAATTTCGGCTGTAAAGAGCAAATCCACCTAGATCGAAAGCTGTTTCCATGATTACACCTGTAACGCTTGAACGAAATAGATTCAAACTATTATTATGAATTCTATAGCCATTCAGATTTAAATCACCACCAAGTTTAGCCTCACTTATAAGAAAGCTGTTCATATTAATATTATTTAGCATTGTCAATTCACCATTTTGACCGTCAAATAAGTTTGATGAATTATTAATCAAAGCATGTCCATTCAAATCTAAATCAGTTTGTAATTGTATTTTTTCATTCACGATTTTATAAGCTTCTGCGAAGTCGTAAACACTTGATGGAACGTCTACAGCTTCAAAATCAATACCATATGCAACACAATGAACTTTGTACTTATTTGGATAAGTTGGGTTAGCATTAATATGTATTGTACAATATAAATATTCAGGTGGTGAACTTACTGAAGGTTTTTCAATCCATAATAAATATCTCGAATGATCTTCATTTCTGTTATCAAATTTTCTCCCTACAGTTTTATGAATTGTAATTCCACCAGTTGCACTGAATGTTACACTACTAAGATTCATTCCTTCATAATCAGGAAATAGCCATTCAAGAATGAAAGTGTATTTTCCATCTTTTATTGTGTACATATTGAAACCAATTCTAGCTCTGTAAATATGATTAGCTTCTTTATTCAAGTCTACATCAATGACCTTTTTTAAAATCAAATGCGGTGAACGAGGTAAATTGACATATCCATTAACTTTCAAGCCATATTCAGTACTGACTTCATCGATATCATTCATCAAATATTTGAAAGCATTCTTTGGATGAGAAGCAGATGAAATATGACTTTTTTCTAATTGATCTAAATTTACGGCATCGGTTTTATTTGTTCCTTCTTTTAAGTCAATGATTTTATGCCCTCCAAGTTTCATATCCGCTGCCATCGCATTTGTTCCATTCAATAATAAAGTGTTTGCTCTGATGGTTTGTGAAGCTCGATTTAAAACTCTAAAGTTCACTGCATCAGTTTCATTCACCACGTCCGCTAAATTCGTCACTCTATTTCCACCCATGTCAAGTTTCCATACATTGCATCTGAACCTCTCGTCGGAGAAAATATTCGTCAGTATAAAGTTTTGTCACCGCATCGTCTGCGTTGACGGGTGGAGCAAGATCAGTAATGGCATTGTTGTTCATATTCAGATTTTGTTGTGCAATCGTATCGAGTTTGGTTTGCAACCTCTGGTCCACATAACTTTTGTTTACAGCATCTTGTGGGTTTGAGGGGTTATCCTGCAGGTTGAGGATTTTGTTTAGTTTCATGTCAATATTACTGCCAAATGCAACATGGCCGTTTTCAATTTCATAAGCTGGGTCATGGAGAAAGTAAGACAAATTGGTATGATAGCCATAGGCCCCATAAACGATGATATGTGTTTTGGTGTTAGACGCAGGAGCTGTGCTGGAAAGTTCCACCTCAATCGCCGCTTGACCACCACTGGTTTTTTCGATTCGGAAAAGCTTCTTCATATAACCATCATCGTGTGGAGTTTGGGGAAAAGGTTTTTGAAACGGCTGTCCCGCATCTCGTATATTTAAAGTTGGAAGGAATATATCGACTGTTGCACTTCTTGGATCAGATGGTGAGTAAAACTCAACAACAAAAGTGTACTGACTGTTTCTCAAAGATGTCAAATCAAAACGAATTTTGGATGTAAAGTTGCCACTTCGTTTAATGAAAAAAGACAATGACGACTTGTTTATGTGGTATGGTGATCTATCAAAATTCTCAATTTGAAGGTTTGTTGCATCACTGACTGCAGAAGACTTGGATATGTCTTTTAACAGAAAAGCGAATGGGTTGCGTTGAGTACCAGATGCTGAAAGAACAAGGTCATCAACATACTTTTTGTTGGCAGAATCTTTATCAGAGTTTGGAGATCCAACATTTGTTATTTTATTGTCACCCATGTCAAGATCACCAGTCATTGCAACACTTCCATCTTTTTTAAGAAATGGTGAAACATCAATGCCAGTAATTCCAGCAATTTCAGTATCAACATACCCCTTTGTGGCTGAATCATTGTTTGCTGTTGGCGCTGCTACATTTGTTATTTTATTGTCACCCATGTCAGATCACCAGTCATTGCAACACTTCCATCTTTTTTCACAAAGTTATTATTGAGATATGTTTTATCCGCTTTACCTATTACACCATCATCAACGTATTTTCTAGTTGCGCAGTCTTGTGGAAGTATAGGGCGTCCGACATTAACTATTCTATGAAAACTCATTTTAAGCTCACGATCAAATACAATTCTTCCTTCTTCTATTTCAAAAGCTGGGTCGTGAATATGTGATAAAATGATATTAGAAAATCCATAAACACCATAAACTATGACATGATGTTTGGCATTATTTGTTAAATATGGTGAGATCAACAATAATTCCATTGATGTCTGACCAACTGCCGTTTTTTCAAGGAAGAATATTCTTTTGAGATAACCATCAACAAGATGAGTCTTTGGAAATGCTCTTTTTATTGAATCCTTTCCTTCAATCAAATTAGACGACAGATTGTCGTCATCAACTGTTGCATTATTTGGATTACCATCAGTATAAAACTCAACAACTAAAGTGTATCTTGAAACTTCCAATTGATAAATTAAAACGAAGAACAGTTGTAAGACCGCAGCAGGAATAACAAAAGACAAGGCTTTTTTATTTATTGTGTAAGGGCTTTTATTATAGTCTTCTAATTGTAGATTATTTGCATTCTGATAATCGTGTTTTTGAAATATCTTCAAGAAGAAATTTAAATGGATCAACACGTGTTCCTTCAATTGACAACACAGCATCATTGACATATCTCATATTGGTGACATCTTTTTCAGAAGTCGGGTCTGCTATATTAATAATTTTTTTGTTTTCAATGTCATAATTACCATCTTGTGTTAATTTGAATCCATCACCTTTGGACTAATTGCACCTGTATTACCTTTTGGACCTCTATCTCCCTTTACACCTTTGGGACCAATTGGACCAGCTGGGCCTCTTTCACCAGTTTTTGTTTTATCTTGATCTTGTGGAGAATTGAAAACTCCCATTATATCATCTTGTTAGATTAATCTTCTTCATCACTGCTTTCATCTTCCAAGAATTCAGGTGGTATGGTTTCATAGATGACAGGTAGTCTCTTATTGTTTTTCAATACTTTTTGTGTCCTCCTGTATACTTCCATTTTGATTTTTTCAGCGATTTCAAATGGTGTTTCAACATCAGAAGGTTTGATCAATTTTTCGATTCTCTTTGTTTTTGGATTCTCCTGTTTTTCAACATCTTGGAAATTATTGATTGCCATATAATATTAGATTAGATTAAACTGCACCATAAAAATTTCTCTTGATTGTCTTCATCGGCTTGTCAACATAACAGAAGGAATCAGGTTTCTTGGTGGCTTCAATGTATTTCTTCTTGTCTATTCCAAATTCTTGTGCAATCAAGTTTCTTTCTCTTGTGGATGGGAAATCATAAAGGCAGAAGTGACTGCAATTGAGTCTGATTGATTTTGGACAGCCATAGAATGATTGTGTGAGATATATGACTGAACAGTTCTTGTGTCTTCCCTGAATGAAATAGCTGATTATCTGATCTTGTTTCTTGTCAGTGACAAAATCATCAAAAACAACCAATCGCTGCAAATCTGTGTCTTTTATTTGTTCAACTGGCAATATCTCTTCTTGACTGCAAACCAAGGCAGGATATCCAATGTGACTGCTTATTTCATCCATTACTTTCCGAAGATATTGATACTTGTCTTGATCCAAATTTTTTGCATAAAGATGTATCTGATCATAATAGACCAAAGGTTCCATAATCAGATGCATGAACAATGTTGTCTTTCCAGATCCAGAATTACCAGCCAGCAGCATCCTGAAAGTGTCTTTTGGCATATACGGATACAACTGTCTGAATGAATTCTTTGAACCCTGAATATCATAATTAGGGATTTCCATATGTAAATAGTTTAGATTAGTCTAACACAATTGTATATGGATATAGAACGAATGAAAAGGCTTCTTAAAAGTGGAATTGAAGCTGGAAATAAAATAAGAGAAGTTCGTGATGTTATCAAGACTTATGAATACAGAAAACAGGATGCATATGATACAACATCAGAATTACTGAAACCCTCTATTGATGTCCAGAAGAGTGTGAAAGAAAGTGTCGACAAAAAACAGGATGAAGTCATTGAACAGTTGAAAAAAAATCAACAGGCTTTAACACAAGGACTTGATGATGTTATGGAATCTAATCGTAGAGCAATTGTATTTGGTCAGGAACTTCCTTTAGAAATTGAAGGACCAAAAGATGAGGGCAAGAAAACCAACATATTAGCGATCGATAACAATTTCGATAGAGATGATAGAATCATATTAAGAAATCACAATCTTTTGAAACCATCCGATTTGACTCAAGTCGCCCCACAAAAACTTCTTGAAGAAAGGGAGAAAGCTGCAGAAAAAGCCAGGGATATGGGAAGAAGAAAAAAAAATCATTCACTCCAGAAGAAAATGAATCTCATAAAAGAGAAATACAAACTTTGAAGAAATATAGAGATACGATTTCAGATGTATTAGCTTCTTACAAATACAAAACAGGGAAAGGAATGGGTTCAAGGGATGCATTTTTGGGTGACATGCTTTCAAGACTGCAGTTGCTTGGTGGATCTATTTCAGCCGGCAACAACAGCAAAAATGTTCAAAATGAATTCACAAAAATATTGCATACATTGAACAGACTGGGAATCCTGAAAACCGGTGAGTTGAATAAAATAATGATGAAATATCTGATTTGAAATTATCTAATGTAATAGTATATGACAGAAATTTCATTACGATTCAACAGTAAAAACAGAGACAAAATTGGTGTCAGTAAGAGTCATGATTTTGAAAAAAGATTCAATACACCTCTTAAATTAACGAATGATTTGAAATATGAAATGGCTGTGAATGTTATCAATATGACATACAGTTGGTACAATATCAGAGATATTTTTGGGAATAATCAAATTAAATACAGCTATGACAAAGGTGTAAACTGGGAAACAATAACATTCGTTGACGGGATGTATTCATACGACGATATCAATAGTTACATTCATGAGTATATGAGTAAAAATAGCCATGTACTGAATCCATCTGAAACAGACAAATCAAAATTCCTGTATGGTATTAACATGTATTTCGTTTTGTCAACATACCGCATTTTGATTGAACTTGATGAAAACTATCGAGTGGATCTGAGAAATCTTGATTTCAGAAAACTTATCGGTTTCAATTCAAAATTAGTTTCAGCCACAGAATATGGAACAAATCTACCTGATATTACAAGAGGAGTAGATGAAATTTATATCAATTGTGATATGGTGATAGATAGCATTGTTGATGGCAATAGCACAAATACAATCGCTGTTATTCCAGTCACAGATCTCGTTAGAAGTTTACCTTTCACTTACAAACCTCGTTTTCTTTCATGGAATCCTGTCTCAACACACACAATCAGCTCAATACGCTTTTATGTCACTGATTCTTCTAGACAACCAGTCGATTTAAATGGGATAGATTGGTATATTGAGTTATTCTTGAGAGGTGTGGAATTATAAAACCTAATAGTATATGAAACGGTTTGAGTTTAAAAAATATGAACAACATGGTGAAGGTGTCATGACTGACATTATCAAAACAGCTGGAAAAAAAGCAGCCACAACAATTGGTGAACATGTTGGCAAAAAAGCTGGTGACAAAATCATAGAACTTTTGAAAAAGAGAAAAAGTGGAAACAAGAGTGGAACTGAGAGTGTGAGCCAGACTGGTGGTTTAATCAAAAGAAAGAGAGGTCGACCACGTAAAATAAAATAACTTTTATTTAACACAATAATATATGTCAAACTATCGTGACTCAAAATATATCGAAAGATATGAAGATGTAGTGTTCGAACTAGAGACAGCACTTATTACTGTAGTAGCAAATAATGCTCATCAGAGGAAAACAGGTTACCGTTTCGTTGTTGATAACAGTGGAGAGACTACACCATTTGACTGGTATAATGCCCGTTTCAATGTTATTTTCAAAGAAAATAAGCTTGCAGATGGAGCTGACATTGCTGCTGCAGATCGAAATGGTATTGTTAATTCAGTTCACGCTCTTATTAACACCATTAATGTAAAAATGAATGGTCTTGATGTTTATGAATGCCGAGACGCTAACCAAGCCACAAATATTAAGTCATTGCTTGAGTATTCACAGGGTTATGCTGTAAGTCAGGGAACCAATGAGTTCTTCTATCTTGACACCACCAGAGGTGCTGAAAACAGAGTGGCACAAGCTGCTTATAACAAAGGATTCTCAGATCGTAAAGCTTTGCTTAATGATGGTGGTGAAATAAATGCAGAGATAGCATTGAACAGATACGGTTTTTTCAAGAGCTTTTGGGATGAACTCATGCCTAACTCAAAAGTAGAGGTGAATCTGACACTTGAGAGTGATGACAATATGATTTGGCAAGCTACTGATGAATGTCGTGTGGTACTAACTAAATTCCAGCTAATTGTTCCTCGTATTATTTTCAATTCTGCGGGAAAGTCCTTATACATGAGCAAGTATCTTGACAACAGAAAGTGGACTTACATGAGAGAAATGGTTGAGAGAGGCAATTCAACAAGACAACAGACTGCCAATTTCCGTATTTCCACAGGAATAAACAAACCCAGGCATGTCTTTGTATTCATCATCAATGATGCCGATGATTCTGATCAGACAGCCAATAAATTTCTCTATAACACCTTTTCAGTTGCAAATAACCGAACTTTGACTGATTGTTATCTTGAGGTTGGCAATGGTAATGATTATCCAGAGGTTCATTATAAACCATCAACAGAACCAACAAGAGTATTTAGAGATGTTTTGAAATATGTTCAAGCTGTAAATGATTTCAGTGAAAGTACCCTTCTCACAAGAGGAAACTTCGGTACAATATTCCCTTTCATTTATTTTGACCTGACAAAACAGAAACAGGATATCAAAGATGGAATGACAAAACTGACTTTCAAATACACTTTGAGTGATGGAACAAATGCTGATTACAGTGTGTATGCATTGGTCCTCTATGAGCAGGATATTTAGATGAGAAAGACTGATGGAAAATTAATTCTGAGATCAATGTAAATTAAATAATAAATTAAATAAATAATTAAATAAATTAAATAAATTAAATAATTAAATTAAATGATTGTTTGTATTAAATACAATTTAGTATAAACATATATTATATGACTACTTATCATCCTCATGGAGTGAAACTTTCACAGGGTCAGAAACAAAAGCTAGCAAAAGCTTATGCAACAAATTCGCCTGTAACAATCAGGTTGACACATAGTGAATTGTCTGGAAATGATCAACTAATGTTGACTAAGACACAAATCAACAAACTGATGAAATTAAGAAGATCAGGAAAAGGTTCAGACATCAAAATATCAAAATCACAAATCAGAAAAGCAGTTGTAGAAGGAGGCTCTCTTTGGTCCAGTCTTTTTTCACTTGGAACAAGACTATTGCCTTATGCAGGTAAAGCAGTAGCTAAAGCGGCTCCAGCATTGGCTACAGGTGCTCTTTCTTCATTAGCAAGTCTCGGTGTTGATAAACTATTTGGGAAGAAACAAAGTGGAGGATTTCTTATTCCTAATGCCAATTTATCCCAATTATTGAATGTAGGAAATTTATTGAATACGAGACAGATGGCAGATATTATTCAAAAAATGCAGTATGGTGGAGACGTTGTTATAAAACCAACAAAAGCGCAGACTGGAAAGGGTATTGGAACAATACTCGCCAGTATTGGAATTCCTTTGGCTATTGAAGCAATCAGAAAATTAACTGGAAAAGGTTTGCATGTTGAAAGCAGCCGTCCAAGACGGTCATTAGATGTTCACGTTCCAATCGGTTATGGAATGAAAAAAAAAAAAGACAAAGGCCGTGTTTTCACGAGCGGTTTTTCAGGTCGCTCAGCGAGTGACAAGCGGAAGTCCCGTGAAAACAGTTGTTTTTTCAACCCGCTTAAAGTTAAGCGAGTCGGCAAACTTCAATGGAATTCTCATTAAATTTAAGCCACTAAACCAGGTAGCTTAAGCGAGTTGGTAATTAATTTCGGCCAATTAGGAGTCGTTTGTGGTTATTAACTTGACAGGGCTGTCAAATCGGAAATACAACACGCCTGCTATTTTTGATTCATTCCTGCGTGAAACTTCTGCGGCATTCAAAACAACATGGATAATCATAGAGCGAATACTTTTCCTTTTTATGATCCAAGAAGCGACCCATCAAATGATGCACTATCAAGCCATGCAAGGTGAGTTTCTTTCGCGTCCTTTAAACATTCGAGATGTAAAGCATTCAGCTAACGTAGCAAATTATACGCCTTAGGGAATCTCGTCGCTTCGTTATTCCTCCTG
>JAEMWC010000310.1:802500-820000 GCA_016490735.1 Pachyseris speciosa | reverse complement strand
GAGGAATGAAGGAACTGTTTACTTCAATTTGTATGGTGATATGAAAACATTAAAACAGAAACCGAAATTCAAAATAGGTGATAAGGTTCGAATATCTAAGTATAAACGGAATGTGTTCGACAAGGGCTATACACCAAATTGGACTGAAGAAGTGTTTACAGTTGATAAAATCCAATATACAAACCCAATAACATACAAACTAAAAGATCTCAACGATGAAGATATTGAAGGGAGTTTTTATGAAGCTGAATTATTGAAAGCCAGACAGGATGTATTCCGTATTGATAAAGTCATTCGCAGAGATTACAAGAAAAAACAAGCATTGGTGAAGTGGAAGGGTTACAGTGACGAATTTAACAGTTGGATACCGTTCAAGGATTTAAAAGACATATGAAATTGTTTTAAGAGAAAATTATCTAACATATATGTGAAGGAGACCTACAGTATATCTGTTATTTGCTATTATGTAGCCAAGAATATTATTGTTCCTGGCTATTTAAAACACAGGTCGAAAATTAATTAAAAATAAAAAATAAATTACTATAATATACAAATGCAAAAATATTCCTACAATAATAAAGAATTGGATGTATCAATAGATTGTTATCTTGATGACAACAATGAGATTTGGTTCAGAGGTAGAGACATAGCTTCTATTCTTGACTATAAAAATCCACAAAAAGCAATCAAGGATCATGTTTTATCTGATGATAGAATCTTAAGAGACCACAAAATCAGCATAAATTCACGATGTAACAAAACGTTACCTCGTGCTGAGGCCACTGATTCACGATGTAACAAAACGTTACCTCGTGCTGAGGCCACTGATTCACGATGTAACAAAACGTTACCTCGTGCTGAGACCACTGAAAAAACTTTCAAATGTTTTTTTATAAATGAATCAGGATTTTATTCACTAATACTGTCCTCTAAAAAACAGGAAGCAGCAAAATTTAAACATTGGGTTACATCTAAAGTGTTGCCATCAATCAGAAAACAGGGGTATTACAATCAGTTCAATGACAGAAATAATAACATGCTGATGATTGAAAGTGAAGATGATCTGCATTATAAGATTGTTTCATTCATCAGAAAGAAATATGAAGGTGCATTAATGGTGGCGGGATTAGGTGAAAATCAAATAAGCTCAAACATGCGAATCAGAAGTTATAAGAAAGGATATATGGCTGGACAGTGTGATTTAATGCTAATGAATCCCACAAGAAAACACAGTGCTCTTTGTCTTGAATTCAAAAGCCCAACAGGTGTGTATAAAGTGTCAGACAAACAGTCTGATATGAAGCTAATGTATGAGAAAAACAACTGCAAATACATCATGAGCAATAGTTTCGAAGACTTGATTCATGAAATAACTAAACACATGGAAGAGAGCAAATTATACTTATCAAGAAGAGAAAGATATTTAAAAAAATAATTTATATAACTATATATTATGGAGAATCAAAATGTTAAGAGAGGTCGGGGAAGGCCTAGAGTTCTCAGTGATGAGGAAAGAAAAAAACACAAGACTACCTATATGCTAAATAAAGAATGGTACTGTAACATATGTAAGACAGGACGTAACTACACAATGGCAGGGAAATCTTGTCATATTAAAACAAAAAAACATCAAAAAAATATTCTTCAATAATTACAATTCAAAAGGATCCAGTAATTGGATCAATTGAATTCTCAACCATATTTAAACGCAGACGGAAATGTTTTAAAGAAATAATAACTATAGATATATTATAAATGGAAAAAATTATCGAAACTAGTAGTAATATGGACAAGAAAAGTCTCAAAAAATTGAGCAAATCTATGCTAATCGAATTGCTGTTGAAGCAGCAGAAAAAGCCTAAAGTTATTATAGTTGATGACACAAAACCTGTGCCTAAACCAAGACCAAGACCAATTCCCGCCCAAAGGACGAAAAGACCAATTGTGAAAGAATTGGTTGATTACTTCGAAAGAAAAAGATTACCAGCACCACCAAAAGAATGGTTGGAAGAAATAGAACAATTGAAAAAGAGACCAGTCCCAGCACCGAGAACCAAACAGGTGATTCAGAAACCAGCGATTGCACCGAGAACAAAAATAGAGCAAACAGAGAAAGCTCTAAAAGGTTTCACAAAATCTTTTGAAATCAGTATAAAAAATAACAAAGACCCGCTTGCGCAACTGCAAAACACAAGAAAGGCTGTTGCATATAATATTATAAAATTGTTGAATGAAATTAAAGGTCTCAAATTTGTTGAAACACTCAAGGTAACATTTGCAAAAATGACTGACGGAGAAATAGAATACAAAACAGCATATTTCAACAGTGCAGCTCAAACAATTGTGAATAATCTGGAAGTAACTGAATCACTGCAGCTGTCAAAAGACCAAATAATGAATAAGATTGCAGTTTGGGTATCTGAAGGTTCAGGTTGGACAATTGAATCTGTTGACAGCCATCACCTCAATGTTGTGAAATATCAACTGATGAGAGGCTCCTCATACATTAAACTACCAAATGAACTCAGAAACAGTGCGAAGGGTTTAATTAACTTGAAAAATGAGGATAATGAATGCTTCCGATGGTGCCACATCAGACACCTGAACCCACAAGAGAAATACCCACAGAGGGTTAAAAAATCAGACAAGCAATATATTGAAAAATTGGATTATACAGGGATTGAATTTCCAGTGACTACCAAACATTACAATAAGATTGAAAAACAAAATGAGATCAACATCAATGTATTCGGTTATGAGGAGAAACAACCTTATCCAATATATGTATTAAAAGAGAAATATGCAGACTGCTTGAATCTGCTTCTAATAACTGAAAATGAAAACAAGCATTATGTGCTGATCAAAGATTTCAATAAGTTTATGTACAAACAAACAAAGCACAAAGAAAGAAAACACTTTTGTATGAACTGTCTTCAATGCTTCAGCATATATCAGAAAGACATATATCAGAAAGACTTTTTCATGCTGATGAATAACAGTGTATTTGGAAAAACGATGGAAAACCTCAGAAAGCGAGTAGACGTCAGATTGGTGACTGATGAGAAGAAGCTATTGAAATTAGCTAGTAAACCCACTTATGTTAGCAGTAAAATCTTCGATGAAAATCTAGTAGCTGTTCATAAGATAAAAGAAACACTTACTTTAAACCGGCCGGCATACGTGGGGATGTGTATTCTAGACCTTAGTAAGACACTGATGTACGATTTCCATTACAACTACATTAAACAAAAGTACGGTAACAAGGCCAAGCTGCTCTTCACAGACACAGACTCACTGACCTATGAAATTGGAACCCAAGACGTCTATAGAAATTTCTGGAAGGATAAAAATAAATATGACAATAGCGACTACCCAGAATGCTCTCCATATTTCGATAAGTCGAATAAAAAAGTGATTGGTAAATTCAAAGATGAGGCAGCAGGAGTACCCGTTTGCGAATTCATCGGTCTACGATCGAAAATGTATAGCTATATGAAAGATAACCAAAAAGGAGGAAAAACAGCAAAAGGAATAAAAAAGATTATTATCAAAAATAAAATCAAACATGAAAATTATAAGGACACACTATTTAATAACAAACAAATGTATCACAAAATGAAAACAATCAGAAGTCAAAACCATCAACTTGGAAGTTATGAGATAAATAAAGTATCACTCAGCTGCTTTGACGACAAGCGGTATATTCATGATAATGGCGTGACAAGCTTTGCATACGGACATTATAAAATCTAGCTGTTGACGTCACGCCACATTTGTTGGGGGGGGGGTTCCCTTTCGGATGAGTCACCAAACTACGTCACTATGTTTAGGGGATTCTAGATTTTTCGCTTTTTACACATGCGTATTATTTTTTATCTTTGAAAATTTCATTTATGTACCACAAGCATAAAAATGAAAATACAAACACAAATATAAGGGTTGTTTTACACAGATAAAGAGTGGCTTGTATACAGAGTATCTAACGATTGGAAAAAGCGGGGGCCTTTCGTTAGCGAAATGTATACAAGCCACCCCATGGAATAATGAAAAACCCCCGCCGTTATTCCATGGGTTGAAAAAATAAAAAAAAAATAAAAAATGAAAAATAAAAAATCACCCTGAGATGGTGTCGGATTGTTGGGTAGAGCTATAGTTAAGCTTCGGCTTCTCAGAAGTGCCGGTTCAATCTCAAGCCGGAGGGTGAAAAAAAACAATAATTGGCCCCAAGAGGGTCTGATAGGGCCAGAGCGGAGTGGTGGTGGGAACAAAACGGATAGTGCTCTGGTGGTGTGGTGGTGGGAATTCAAAAAAACAAAAAAAACCTCTCATGAGGGACGGGTGGTGATTCAAATTCCAAATTAAGTCCCTCATGAGAGGTTCTGGTGGCCACCAGTTTTGCTATTTTTTTTCTGCATCTTTAATTGCTTCAACAAATTATAAACATCGGATGGTTCCACGTGAGAAATAATAGCTATAGGTGATGACTCATTCCCTGTTTTCCGAGAATGTCACGCTTGGTGATTTTTCCGAGAATGTCACGCACTATAGATTCCATCAGATTGAAGTGTGCAGACCTTGGTTCCATCAGATTGAACAACTATAGATTATATAAGATTGACTATATCAAATTAAATAACTATATATTCCATCAAATTAAATAACTATATATTCCATCAAATTAAATAACTATATATTCCATCAAATTAAATAACTATATATTCCATCAAATTAAATAACTATATATTCCAGAATACGAGACCAGAAGGCGAGTAGTGTTTGGGGAAAACGAGATCAATTGATTTCGTACCCCCAAACACTATACTACTAATCGTCAATGTATTTCATGGTTGAATGTATAGTTAATGCCTCAAAATTGCCACTTCTCATGGTTTCCTTTATTGTATTCAGAAGGTGTTGGTAGCTTTGATAAGCATATGTGCAATTCTGTATTTTCAGATCAAGGTTTTTATGTTTCATCCAGCCTTGTATTAACATTGATACCGTGCTGATGGCAACTAAACTTACACCACCGGTTGAAATACTTGCAGCAAGACCACCAGTTGCAAATAAAATGGATGCCGAATTGCCAGCTAATTTCCATTTTTTGAATCTTTTGACAGCCTGTTTGTAAGCCCAACACTTTCTGTGATATGTGTGGTAATAGGCTTTTAATTCATTTACCTGATCTTCTGTTAATTCACCTGAAATATGGTTCCAGCTGAATATATTCTTTCGCTTAACTGACATATATATTATTTACACAATGATTCTATTAACAATGCAATACAATAAACCGGATATTTGGCCAGACAATGGAGAACTTTTACTATTTTTTGTTGCTAGGCAATCAGGATATGCATAACTATATCCACGGCCCAATGAATAATCATTGTAAAATCTTCCATATGCATCATGGAGGATAGCATGAGTCTGTAATACATCAATCCAACCAAGAGTATGTTCTAAGAAGTTTGATAAACGACCGCTTCCGGGACCAATAAGGCCTATGTCTGCGTGAGATTTTATGATATCATCTATAGTAATATATCCTTCGAAATGCTTGTGGTATAAAAATTTGTATACAAGACAGGATTTCAATATAGAATCATCTAAATTGGGGTAATCTTTTTTGTAAATCTTGAAAACATAAGATACATATCTCAATAAGTCTTTCATAATAATAAATTATATAATTTAAAGATCGAAATAATCTTCCAGGAAACGGAACATATTTTTTAATTCGTCATCAGACAGAGATTTCTGCCAAACAGAAAAAGCGTACAGATCCATTTCAGAAAAATTGACTGCAGTACCATCATCATTATCAACTTGACATCCAACGAACATTTTTTGTGGATTTCCTGACAGTGTTGCTGAGATTGTTTCTGTTCCAACAGGAGTCATTGATGAAATACCTCTAAATACTTCCATATTTTGTCCATTCACTCTTATTGTCCAAACCTCAATATTACCAGTCAGATTAGACAAAGAAATAGCAGTAAGTCTTCCACCTGAGAGAGTACCAAAATCAACCCAAACAGTCCCATTATTCCAAGGAAAATGAACACCAAATCGAATATTAGCCTGCCCCCATTGAAATTGAGATTGTTTCTTCACTTGTTTTGTATTAACAACCATAATTACTGTGCATGTATTCCCATTTGGTCCAGCAACTTTGGATACATCAAATGAATTTATTCTCAAGTAGTCATCAGTCCCATCGAATCGCAGAAAGAATCTCTTTTTATTTGAATCTCTCAACAGCAGAGGTTTTTTGGAATTATCAGTTTGTGTGAAAGATATATTATTGACAGGATCAACCCATCTTGAGACTCTATCGTTTGTATCAGATGTTAAAACAGGGAGAGCTGGGATGAGAGCAATAGAAATTCCATCAAGGACTGGTACACCAGGAAGAGAGTTGGAAATAACAAAAGTAGCTCTATCTAACTTCAGATCAAGTTGTTTTTTTGTTACACAATCATCATCCGATGTTCCTTCGTTAACATTTGTTATTTTATTTCCTCCAATATCAAAATGCCCATCTTGTGTTAATGTAAATCCATCACCTTTGGGGCCAACAGAACCTGAAACACCTCGCGGACCCTGTGGGCCTTGTGGGCCAATTTGACCAATATCACCTTTATTGTCTTGATTTAGTGAATGATTGAATAATCCCATATAATATTATTTTAGATTAATTCATAATTACTTCAAGTGTGAATGTTGTATCAAATGCTCCACTATTGGGATGTGAATAGTCAATTATAAGATAGCCTCTCGATAATGATTTGTTGATGTTGACCGTTGTGATGTTTCTACTTAAAGAAGATTGTCTGTGTTCATAAACAGTTGCTGGTAATGGCAAAGGCCCACCACCTTCAGCTTTTGTCTTGAAATAAAATATTCCGGGGCTTGTTCCTTGTATGATGTACATTTTCTTAATATAAAAGTTATTGTTATGAATAACTAAAAAATCAGAGCCATTTATCAATACAGGCTTTAAAACATTCTTATTATGTCCTCGTTTGGCTTTGACAGAGCAATTTAAATATTCTATTTGACCGATTATTCCATTCCCATTCAAATTTAGATCACCTCCTAATTTCGGCCTGTAAAGAGCAAATCCGCCCAAATCGAAAGCCGTTTCCATAATTACACCTGTAACGCTTGAACGAAAAAGATTTAAACCACCGTTATGAATTCTATAGCCATTCAGATTTAAATCACCGCCAAGTTTAGCCTCTTTTATCAGATAAGTGTTCATATTAATATTATTTAGCATTGTCAATTCGCCATTGTCTCCACCAAACAACCAATTTTCATTTTCTTTCACATCAAAACCATTCAAATCTAAATCAGTTTGTAATTGTATTTTTTCATTCACGATTTTATAAGCTTCTGCGAAGTCGTAAACACTTGATGGAACGTCTACAGCTTCAAAATCAATACCATATGCAACACAATGAACTTTGTACTTATTTGGATAAGTTGGGTTAGCATTAATATGAATCGTACAATATAAATATTCAGGTGGTGAACTTACTGATGGTTTTTCAATCCATAATAAATATCTCGAATGATCTTCATTTCTGTTATCAAATTTTCTCCCTACAGTTTTATGAATTGTAATTCCACCAGTTGCGCTGAATGTTACACTACTAAGACTCATTCCTTCATAATCAGGAAATAGCCATTCAAGAATGAAAGTGTATTTTCCATCTTTTATTGTATACATATTAAATCCAATTCTAGCTCTGTAAATATGATTAGCTTCTTTATTCAAGTCTACATCAATTACCTTTTTTGAAATCAAATGTGGTGACTGAGGTAAATTGACATATCCATTAACTGTCAAGCCATATTCAGTGCTAATTTCATCGATATCATTCATCAAATATTTGAAAGCATTCTTTGGATGAGAAGCAGATGAAATATGACTTTTTTCTAATTGATCTAAATTTACGGCATCGGTTTTATTTGTTCCTTCTTTTAAGTTAATGATTTTATGCCCCCCGAGTTTCATATCCGCTGCCATCGCATTTGTTCCATTCAATAATAAAACGTTTGCTCTCATAACTGTTCCAGCTCGATTTAAAACTCTGAAGTTCACTGCATCAGTTTCATTCGACGGGTCCGCTAAATTCGTCACTCTATTTCCACCCATCGACAAATCGCCATACATTGCAGTCGAGCCGTCTCGTCGAAGAAAATACTCGTCAGTATATCTTTTTGTAACCGCATCATCTAAATTTACGGGTGGAGCAAGATCAGTAATGGCATTGTTGTTCATATTTAGATTTTGTTGTGCAATCGCATCGAGTTTGGTTTGCAACCTCTGGTCCACATAACTTTTGTTTACAGCGTCTTGTGGGTTTGAGGGGTTATCCTGCAGGTTGAGGATTTTGTTTAATTTCATGTCAACATTACTACCAAACGCAATATGGCCGTTTTCAATTTCATAAGCTGGGTCATGAACAAAGTAAGACAAGTTGGTATGAAAGCCATAAGCTCCATAAACAATTATATGTGTTTTGGTGTTAGACGCAGGAGCAGTGCTAAAAAGTAAAACCTCAATTAACGCTTGACCGCCACCAGTTTTTTCGATTCGGAAAAGCTTCTTCATATAACCATCAACGTGCGGAGTTTGGGGAAAAGGTTTTTGAAATGGCTGTCCGACGTCACGTATGTTCAATGTGCGAAGATCAAGCCCAATTGTAGCTTGGCGTGGGTCTGATGGTGAGTAAAACTCAGTAACAAATGTATACTGTCCATTTCTTAAAGATGTCACATTAAAACGAATTTTGGATGTAAAGTTGCCTCTTCGTTTGATGAAAAAAGACAATTACGACTTGTTTATGTGATAAGGTGATCTGTCAAAATTCTCAATTTGAAGGTTTTCCACACCACTGACTGCAGAAGACTTGGATATGTCTTTTAACAGAAAAGCGAATGGGTTGCGTTGAGTACCAGATGCTGAAAGAACAAGGTCATCAACATACTTTTTGTTGGCAGAATCTTTATCAGAGTTTGGAGATCCAACATTTGTTATTTTATTGTCACCCATGTCAAGATCACCAGTCATTGCAACACTTCCATCTTTTTTAAGAAATGGTGAAACATCAATGCCAGTAATTCCAGTAATTTCAGTATCAACATACCCCTTTGTGGCTGTATCATTGTTTGCTGTTGGCGCTGCTACATTAGTCAATTTGTTACCTCCAAGATTCAAATCAGAAGTCATCGCAACACTTCCATTTAGTTTCAAAAAATTATTGTTCACATAGTTACTATTTACAGCTGAATAACCGAATCTTGGGTTATCTGGTATGCCAAACAGATCATTTCTATTCATGCTAACAGGTGCATAAATTACACCGCCTGTGTTTTTATCAAGAAAATTAGCTGTTTTATTATCAACATAGCTTTTGTTTACAGCGTCTTGTGGGTTTGAGGGGTTATCTTGTAGGTTCATGATTCTATTATTTTTCATGTCAATTTTACCACCAAAAGCAACATTGCCGTTTTCAATTTCATACACTGGGTCGTGAATATGTGATAAAATGATATTTGAAAATCCGTAAACACCATAAACTATAACATAATGTTTTTTATTATTTTGTAAATATGGTGAAATCAACAATAACTCCATTGATGTTTGACCATTACTTGTTTTTTCAAGGAAGAATATTCTTTTGAGATAAGCCTCTACAAGATGAGTCTCTGGAAATGCTCTTTTTATCGAATCTTTTCTTTCAACTAAATTGGATGACAAATTATCATCATCAACTGTTGCATTATTTGGATTACCGTTTGTATAAAATTCAACAGCAAAAGTGTATCTTGAAACTTCCAATTGTGACAAATCAAAACGAAGAACGGTTGTCAGGCTAGCTGTAGGAATAACAAAAGACAAGGCTTTTTTATTTATTAAGTAAGGGCTTTTATTAAAATCTTCCAATTTGAGATCATTTGCATTTCTAATAATAGTTGTTTTTGATATATCTTCAAGAAGAAATTTAAATGGATTAACACGTGTTCCTTCAATTGATAAAAAAACATCGTTGACGTATCTCATATTAACAGCATCTTTGTTTGAATTTGGTTCTCCAACATTAGTCAAGCGTTTATTTTCAAGATCATAGTTACCATCTTGTGTTAATTTGAATCCATAACCCTTATCACCTTTATCACCTTTTGGACCAGCAGGACCTCTATCACCTTTATCACCTTTTAGACCTTGTGGACCGCCAGGACCTCTATCACCTTTCGGACCTCTTTCACCAGTTCCTATATTGTCTGGAGTTGGTAAATCATTAAATAATCCCATATAATATTAGATTAGATAACACCATAAAAGTTTCTCTTCACTGTTTTCATTGGTTTGTCAACATAACAGAAGGAATACGGTTTTTTGGTTGCTTCAATATACTTCTGCTTATCGATTGCTAGTTCTTGGGAGATACAGTTTCTCTCTCTTGTGGATGGGAAATCATAAAGACAGAAATGGCTACAATTAAGTCTAACAGATTTTGGGCAACCGTAGAAGGATTGTCTTAGGTACAGAACTGAACAATTTTTGTGGCGACCCTGAATGAAATAGCTTATGATTTGATCTTGTTTTTTATCAGTCACAAAATCATCAAACACAACCAGTCGCTGTAAATCAGTGTCTTTGATTTGTTCAACGGGTAAAATTTCATCTTGGCTACAAACTAAAACGGGGTAACCAACTTGTTTGCTTATTCCATCCATCACTTGCTGTAAATATTAATATTTGTCTTGATCCAAGTTTTTGGCGTATAGATGTATTTGATCATAATAGACCAAAGGTTCCATAATCAGATGCAAGAACAAGGTTGTCTTTCCAGATCCAGAATTTCCAGCCAATAACATTCTGAATGTATCTTTTGGCATATACGGATACAACTGTCTGAATGAATTATTTGAATTCTGAACGATATCATAATTTGGAATTTCCATATGTTAATAGTTTAGATTAGTCTAACACAATTGTATATGGATATAGAACGTATGAAAAGGCTTCTCAAAAGTGGAATTGAAGCTGGAAATAAAACAAGAGAAGTTCGTGAGGTTATCAAGACTTATGAAAACCGAAAACAGGATGCATATGATACAACCTCAGAATTACTGAAACCCTCTATTGATGTCCAGAAGAGTGTGAAAGAAAGTGTTGACAAAAAACAGGATAAAGTCATTGAACAGTTGAAAGAAAACCAGCAGGATTTAAAACGAGGACTTGATGATGTTATAGAATCTAATATAAGAGCAATTACAATGGGAACGGAACTTCCTTTAGCCATTGAAGCGCCTAAAGAAGATAAAGAAGATGAAAAAGAGGGCAAGAAACCCAACATTTTAAATATCGATAACTATTTCGATAAAGATGACAGAATTATATTGAAAAATAACAAGCTTTTGAAACCATCCGAATTAACTCAAGTCACCCCACAAAAACTTCTTGAAGAAAAGAATAAAGCTGCAAAAATTGCCCAAGATCTAGGAAGAAGAAAAAAAAAATCAATTAGTGTAGAAGAAAATGAATCTCATAAAAGAGAATTACAAGCTTTGAAGAAATATAGAGAAACGATTACAGATGTATTGAGTTCTTACAAATACAAAACAGGGCAAGGAATGAGAAAGAGAAAACAATATGGAGCTAATGTTGTCCATTATAATAATATCAATGACTTGCTTTCAAGACTACAGTTGCTGGGTGGGTCTATTTTTGCAGGTAATAACAGTGCTGGTGTCAGAAATGAGTTTGTAAAGATATTGCATACCTTAAGCGGACTTGGATTAGTTGGAAACGATGAGCTGAATAAAATAATGATGAAATATCTAATGTAATTGTATATGACAGAAATTTCATTACGATTCAACAGTAAAAACAGAGACAAAATTGGTGTTAGTAAGAGTCATGATTTTGAAAAAAGATTCAATACACCTCTTAAATTAACGAATGATTTGAAATATGAAATGGCTGTGAATGTTATCAATATGACATACAGTTGGTACAACATCAGAGAGTCTTTAGGGAATAATCAAATTAAATATAGCTATGACAAAGGTGCAAACTGGGAAACAATAACATTCGTTGACGGAATGTATTCATACGACGATATCAATAGTTACATTCATGAGTATATGAGTAAAAATAGCCATGTACTGAATCCATCTGAAACAGACAAATCAAAATTCCAGTATGGTATTAACATGTATTTCGTTTTGTCAACATATCGCATTTTGATTGAACTCAATGAAAATTATCGAGTGGATCTGAGAAATAATGATTTCAGAAAACTTATCGGTTTCGATTCAAAATTAGTTTCAGCAACAGAATATGGAACAAATCTACCAGATATTACAAGAGGAGTGGATGAAATTTATATCAATTGTGATAATGTGATAGATAGCATTGTTGATGGCAATAGTACAAATACAATCGCTGTTATTCCAGTCACAGATCTCGTCAGAAGTTTACCTTTCACTTACAAACCTCGTTTTCTTTCATGGAATCCTATCTCAACACACACAATCAGCTCAATACGTTTTTATGTCACTGATTCTTCCGGAGCACCAGTTGATTTGAATGGGATAGATTGGTATATTGAGTTATTCTTGAGAGGGACAGAATTATAAAACCTAATATTATATGAAGAGGTTTGAGTACAAAAAATATGAGCAAATTGGTGAAGGCATCTTTACTGACATTGCCAAAACAGCTGTAAAAAAAGCAGCTGAAAAAGCAGCTACAACAATTGGTGAACATGCTGGCAAAAAAGGTGGTGATAAAATAATAGAACTTTTAAGCAAGAAAAAGAGAAAAAGTGGAACTGAGAGTGAGATTAAGACTGGTGGTGAGATCAAAAGAAAGAGAGGCAGACCTCGAAAAATTAAGTAAAAAATAAAATAGAAATAAAGTAAAAAACTGTAACTTTTATCTAACACAATAATATATGTCAAACTATCGCGATTCAAATTATATCGAACGATATGAAGATGTTGTCTTTGAGCTTGAGACAGCACTTAATACTGTAGTTGCAAACAATGCTCATCAGAGGAAAACAGGTTACCGATTCGTTGTTGATAACAGTGGAGAGACAACACCATTTGACTGGTATAATGCCCGTTTTAATGTTATTTTCAAAGAAAATAAGCTTGCAGATGGAGCTAATATTGCTGCTGCAGATCGAAATGGTATTGTTAATTCAGTTCACGCTCTTATTAACACCATTAATGTAAAAATGAATGGAATCGATGTTTATGAATGCCGAGATGCTAACCAAGCCACAAATATTAAGTCATTGCTTGAGTATTCACGGGGTTATGCTGTAAGTCAGGGAACCAATGAGTTCTTCTATCTTGACACCAGCAGAGGTGCTGAAAACAGAGTGGCACAAGCTGCTTATAACAAAGGATTCTCAGATCGTAAAGCTTTGCTTAATGATGGTGGTGAAATAAATGCAGAGATAGCATTAAATAGATATGGATTTTTCAAGGAACTTTATAATCAAATCTTGCCTAACTCAAAAATAGAGTTGAACCTAACACTTGAGAGTGATAACAATCTTGGTTGGCAGGCTAGTGATGAATGTCGTGTGATACTGACTAAATTCCAGCTAATAGTTCCTCGTATTGTTTTCAATTCTGTGGGAAAGTCTTTATACATGAGCACGTATCTTGACAACAGAAAGTGGACTTACATGAGAGAAATGGTTGAGAGAGGCAATTCAACGAGACAACAGACTGCCAATTTCCGTATTTCCACAGGAATAAACAAACCCAGACATGTCTTTGTATTCATCATCAATGATGCAAGTGATGCATCTCAGACAGCCAATAAATTTCTCTATAACACATTCTCAGTTGCAAATAACCGAACTTTGACTGATTGTTATCTTGAGGTAGGGAATGGAAATGATTATCCTGAGGTTCATTACAAACCCTCAACAGAACCCTCAAGAGTATTCAGAGATGTTTTGAAATATGTTCAAGTTGTAAATGAATTCAGTGAGAACACCCTTCTCACAAGAGGAAACTTTGGTACAATATTCCCTTTCATTTACTTTGATCTGACAAAACAGAAGCAGGACATAAAAGATGGAATGACAAAACTGACTTTCAAATACACTTTGAGTGGGGTAACAAATGCTGATTACAGTGTGTATGCACTTGTGCTGTATGAACAGGATGTTGAGATGAGAAAGACTGATGGAAAGCTGATTCTGAGATCTATGTAAATGGAAATAATTAAGTAAATTAAATAATTAAATAATTAAATAATTAAATAAAATAAATAATTAAATAAAATAAATAATTAAATAATTAAATAAAATAAATAATTAAATAATTAAATTAAATCATTATTTATATTAAATACAATTTAGTATAAACATATATTATATGACTACTTATCATCCTCATGGAGTGACACTGTCACAAGGTCAGAAAGAAAAGCTGGCAAAAGCTATTAAATCGAATTCAGCGGTAACATTGAGGCTAACTCATGGTGAATTGTCTGGTGGTGATCAACTTATGTTGACAAGACACAGATCAACAAACTGAACAAATCAAAAAGAAATGGAACTGGATCCGATATCAAGATATCAAAAGCACAGGTCAGAAAATCAGTTATGCATGGAGGTTCTCTTTGGTCAAGTCTTTTTTCACTTGGAACAAGACTATTACCATATGCAGGTAAGGCAGTAGCTAAAGCGGCCCCAGCATTGGCCACAGGTGCTCTTTCTTCATTAGCAAGTCTCGGTATTGATAAACTATTTGGAAAGAAACAAAAAGGAGGATTCATTATTCCCAATGAAAACTTGCCCCAACTATTGAATTTTAGAAATTTATTGAATGTGAGACAAATGGCTGATCTTGTAAATGCAATGCAGTCTGGTGGACAACTTGCTATCAAACCAACAAAAACTCAGTCTGGTGGGTTTCTTGGAACACTTTTAGCAAGTATTGGAATTCCTCTACTTATGAAAGCCTTGACTGGAAAGGGTTTGCATGTTGAACACAGCCGTTCTAGACGGTCAATACCAGTTCATGTTCCAGATCACATTGCAGTCAAAAAAAATAAAAGTGGTGGGAAACATGTTATGATTCCATGGCAATCACCCCCAGTTGTTGGTACATGGGATAACCCAATCGGTTATGGAATGAAAAAAAAAAGACCAAAAAGGGAAAAGGGCTTCTACTAGGACCAAACAGTCCATTCAATTCAATCCCCATACTAGGAGCCATTTTGTAAATAAACCCTTATCCAACTTTGATTTAATCAATTGGGTGAAACAACTTGGAATAAAACATTTTAGAGGAGTATTTTCAAGAGACAATCTTCCTAGACAAATAAAAAACAATGAATGTGGGATAGTCAATCTTGATTCCAAAATTGGACCTGGTACTCATTGGGTTTGTTATAGGAATTTCAAAAATGATAAATACTGTGAATACTTCGACTCTTTCGGTTTAATGATGCCAACAGAAGTTCAAATGTATATGGCTGCAAGCGGTAAACAACTTGAATACTCAGGCGATGAGATACAAGAAAGGGAATCAGTATTATGTGGATATTGGTGTTTATACTATCTTCTTGAGAGACAAAAAGGAACATCTATACTGGATATAATACACAATTCCAAATTCAATCCAGCAGATGTGAGTGTCAATCACAGGTTCATCATAGACTACTTTAAAAATATCTAACTTAATGGTATAATGGTAAAATCATATTGTGTTAAACAGAAGAAAATCACTGAATGTGTACCTGGAAGTGAAAGATATCAAAAGACAAAAAATGGTCGAACTATGATGAAATGCACTTGTGCTGAATGTGGAATAACAAAGACTAAATTTGTTAGGAAACAGGGAAACTAAATGGCCCGTCTGAAGGGGCGGGCTTAGTGGATGAATTAGCTAAAACAGCCATTTCTGGTGTCTTTGATTTGGGGAGACGTGGGGTTTCAGGAATGATTAGAAATCCAAAACCTCAGCAGCGAGCAATCAACTTCGGCATAAATCAAGCAACACCCATTATACAAAAGGTTGGGTCTGAACTTTTAAATCAAATTGCAGACAAAGTGAAGCCTAAAAGAGGTGGTAAGATTGATATTCACAAAGTTATTGGCAAGCTTCCTAAACCCAAAGCTGGATGGACACCAAGCAAATACAAGTACATGGGACCTTACAATCCGTTAAATGAACAACTGGAATATGATCCAAATACTGGAGAAGTGTTAAAGTGGAAAGTACAGCCTTACAATAAAGTGGGTGAGATAGCAGCTTACCACGATATTTGTTATGATATGGGAAAGAATAAAGGTGATTGTGATAGAACAATGATCAATTCTCTTGATGCCATTCCTTATGGTGAGATGCCAAAATGGGGTCAAACAGCTAGATTCTTAATCGACAAAAAACAGAAATTAGGTCTTGGTGTTCCAAAAAACGAAAAAAGCCGTCGAGTGAAGAAAACTGGCAAGAAAAACTAGCAGATGAATTACATGCACCCATAAAACGAAATTTCACTCGGCGGCGTGTGATTGTAAATAAAATTGATGAAATATGGGCAAGTGATCTAGTTGAAATGCAACAGTTCAGTAAATGGAATAAAGGTTATCAATATCTTCTTATGGTTATTGATGTCTTCAGCAAATATGGTTGGATTGTCCCATTGAAGGATAAGAAAGGTGAATCTGTCACTGAAGCATTCAAAACAATATTCAAGGAAGGCAGAAAACCACAGTATTAACGGGTCGACAAGGGAAAAGAGTTTTACAACAAACATGTGAAAGACCTGTTAGAGAAACATAGTGTACAGATGTACTCAACTGAGAACGAAGAGAAGTCATCAGTAGTTGCCATGGACAGCTGTTTCGGCCTTGTTAGGCCTCATCAGCATGGCATAGCTAATACTCAGGCTCAAGTACCCACATATCAATAAAACAAGCAATGAAAACGTAAAGCTTGTGGGATGTGGCTGGAGTGACAAGGATACTTCACAAATTAATGTGATCAAGTAAGCTGAAGCCACTCAAAAAGCACTAAGGCCACATTAATTTGTGAAGTATCCTTGTCACTCCAGCCACATCCCACAAGCTTTACGTTTTCATTGCTTGTTTTATTGATATGTGGGTACTTGAGCCTGAGTATTAGCTATGCCATGCTGATGAGGCCTAACAAGGCCGAAACAGCTGTCCATGGCTGCTAATGCTTGGGCTCAATCTTTGCTTTGGTAGATTTAAGGGGTAATGCCCGCTACCTTGTGGCCTTAGTGCTTTTTGAGTGGCTTCAGCTTACTTGATCACATTAATTTGTGAAGTATCCTTGTCACTCCAGCCACATCCCACAAGCTTTACGTTTTCATTGCTTGTTTTATTGATATGTGGGTACTTGAGCCTGAGTATTAGCTATGCCATGCTGATGAGGCCTAACAAGGCCGAAACAGCTGTCCATGGCTGCTAATGCTTGG
>JAEMWC010000310.1:795000-797500 GCA_016490735.1 Pachyseris speciosa | reverse complement strand
TTAAATATGGCCCCATATGAAATCGAGAACTTGAAAGACGTTGATAATAATACGCCAGCTGAGAACGTCGTTAATAAAAAATATGTCGATCAACGCTTGCAAACCAAACTAGATGACATTGCTTAAAAAGACTTGAATATGAACAACAATGCCATTACTGATCTTGCTCCACCCGTCAATTTAGACGACGCGGTTACAAAAAGGTACACTGATGAGTATATTCTTCGACGAGACGGTTCGAATGCAACGTATGGAAATTTGTCAATGAGTGGAAATATAGTTACAAATGTAGGTGGTGTGAAAAATGATGACGATGCGGTGAATTTCAGAGTTTTGAATCGAGCTTCACAAACCATCAGATCGGCGGCCTTATTGTTGAACGGAACAAACACGATGACGGCAGATATGAAACTTGGAGGGCATAAAATCATTAACTTAAAAGAAGGAACAAATAAAACCGATGCCGTAATTTTGGATCAACTAGAAAAAAGTCATATTTCATCTGCTTCTCATCCAAAGAATGCTTTCAAATATTTGATGAATGACATTGATGAAATAAGTACTGAATATGGCTTGAAAGTTAACGGATATATTAATTTACCTCGTTCACCACACATAATTTCAAAAAGGGTTATTGATGTAGACTTAAATAAAGAAGCTAATCATATCTACAGAGCGAGAATTGGATTTAATATGTATACAATAAAAGATGGAAAATACACTTTTATCCTTGAAAGGCTATTTCCTGATTATGAAGGAATGAATCTTAGTAGTGTAACATTCAGTGCAATTGGTGGAATTACAATTCATAGAACTACAGAGAGAAAATTTGATAACAGAAATGAAGATCATTCGAGATATTTATTATGGATTGAAAAACCTTCAGTAAGTTCACCGCCTGAATATTTATATTGTACAATACATATTAATGCTAACTCAACATATCCCAACAAGTACAAAATTCCTTGTGTTGTATATGGTATTGATGGTGAAGCTGTAGATGTACCATCAAGTGCTTATGACTTTGTTGAAGCTTATAAAATAGTAGGTGAAAAAATGCATATGCAGACTGATTTAGATTTGAATGGACACGCTTTGATAAATAAATCATCAAACTTGTTTGATGGCCAAAACGATGAATTAACAATGTTAAACAATATCAACATGAATAGCTTTTTTATAAAAGAGGCTAAACTTGGTGGTGATTTAAATCTAAATGGCTATAGAATTCATAATAATAGTATCAATCTCTTTCGTTCTAGCGTTACAGGTGTAATTATGGAAACAGCTCTCGATTTAGGTGGTTTTTCTCTTTACCAACCGAAATTAGGAGGTGATCTAGATTTGGACGGTTATCGAATAAAAAAAAAATATTATATTAGCGGATTTTGTGAAGCTTCTCAAGGTCATGATGCAAATATTCTAAAAGAGGTATTATTGAACGGTAGTAAGTATTTTATAGTTTTGGATGGATATTATATTAAAAACATGTATATAATTCGAGGAACAAAACCGGGTATGATTTATATAAAGAATAAACGAGAAAATGCCTCGCCACTTACTTTCCCCAATACTATTTTTACTTATAGAATAACTTCTACATCAAGAGCAATAAGTACAGTAAATGTAAATAAAAATTTGAATAGAGGATATATAATCATTGATTATTCTCATCCAAATAGAAATGCGTTTGACATTGCGATAAAATTAGAGATAGTGATGAATTAATCTAAATATTTTATATATGATACAAGATATAATCAAATACGTGAGCCAACGTTTTAATGAAACCAAACAACAACATATTCACATTGATGATACGATATTAAAATCATGCCTGGTATACCAATATTTGTATTTCAAACATTTCAAAACAATACTTCCAATAAACAATATTTTATATTTACATGATTATGAAATAGGACTTATTGGTCCAGGTAATGGCTGCATGACACAGTTCTTAGAACATACACTTGGATGGATTAATATATTACAAACACATAGTATTCTCCACGATGCTTTTGGAAGATTTTATTGTCGTTATTCATTAGACAGGGGATATACTTATACCATTCCAGAGAATGCAACATCAAAACTAATGAAAAAATCTGCATTATGTGGCCAGATTTCTGGATTAATTTATTGTATTTGCAAAAGAATAATTATATAATATATTTATATGACAAATAGACGTATAAGCATATTTGGCTGGAACCATGTTTCAACCAAACTGACAAAAGAACAAGTTGATGAATTAAAATCTTATTATAAAACGTATCACAGGAAGTGCTGGGCATACAAACAAGCAATGAAGAGATTTAAAAAATGGGAAATAGCAGGAAATTCACTTTCTGTTATTTTCGCTTCTGGAGGTTTAGCGGCTTCTATCGCAACTGGAGGAATAGCTCTTGTGGCCATTTCAACATCTGCTGTTTTAATACAAGGTTGGATGAAACATAAAAATCTGGATCTAAAAATACAACAATGCACATATGCTTTC
>JAEMWC010000310.1:782500-787500 GCA_016490735.1 Pachyseris speciosa | reverse complement strand
AATTAAAAATTTATAACGCGCCCCTTCCATGCAAATATGATCAAAAGCGCGTAACAACTGATACTTAAATATTAAAAGTAAATAAAAATAAAAGCTAAAATGAGCATAATAATTAAGGCTAAAAAGTAGACAACGCTAAAAATTAAATAAAACACTAAATATATTACATAGTAGGTTGAAAACATTACATATCAAAAGCTAGTCTAAAAAGATGTGTTTTAAGTAAAGATTTAAAACGTTCAAAATTGTCCTCAAGACGGATATGAAGGGGCAGATTGTTCCATAAATTAGGGGCCGCAGATGAAAAAGCACGATCCCCTAAAGTCTTTTTCAGTTTTAAACTGGGATACTTTAAGAAAAAACCGCTAGCTGAACGGAGATGATAGCGCGGCTGTTCTTTAATAGCAATCAGATCAGTCAAGTAAGAAATCTGATGCGGCATCACTATCACTGGCCTGATCTGCTAAACAAATCGTCCCTCGGAAGCTTTAAAGTGATTCAGGGTTTCAAAACCTATTTGCCACTCACTATTCGTGACTGTTCGCTACTATTCGCACTATTCGCTGTTCGTTGTTCGCTGTTCGCTATTCGCGACTATTCGCTATTCGGGTTTTCCAGACACCCCTCAGAAACAGTATTTGGAGCGTAAATGTTTACAATATTAAATTTGTGTGACCCCAAAAGCACCAATGCAAGATTTCTCAGAATCAAAAACATATCGAATCGAGTATCGAGTCAGATCATATTTGAAGGATAAGGTGAGACGTTCCTTCTTTGCCACTCGCCGTTTTCTAGACTTCTCTAAATTACCACTTAATATTACTAATAAACTTTTTAATTCACTTTTCATACCCATCCTTCTCTATGGCTCAGAAGTATGGGGAATTTATGATAGAGATGACTTCAACGCTTAAGAAAAGGATCCTACTGAAAAAACACATATTTTTCTCTGTAAAGAATCAAGTCTTTCATTTTTCCATAATAATATTATAAGTCTAAATAAAAATCTCGATAATTTAGTAGCCCATTACTTAGATGAATTAGATTTTCATTTCAATGTTATTGGTGTAACGGAGACCAAAATTACAAAGTCAAATGAGCACTTGTGTAATTACCAAATCCCAGGTTACAATTTTGAACAAGTGCCTACACCCCTGGTCTCCGGGGGAGTAGGTCTTTTCATTGATAACACGCTAACTTACACCGTGCTCGAAAAAACGTCAACTGAAGCTTTCCAGGCACTGTGGGTTGAATTTTCATTCCTTAAACAAAAAAACATTATTTGCGGCATTATTTATCGCCAACATAACTCGCCTGATCTTTTCCTTAATTATTTAACTGATACTTTAGAAAGACTTAACTCAACAGGAAAGCGAGTTTGCCTTTTAGGTGACTTTAACTTGTGTCTTCTTAAAACACCAACGTCGCATCATAGTCACGATTTTCTAACAATCCTTCAAGGCAATTATCTCATTCCAACTATTGATAAGCCAACCCGTGTTCATAGAACAACGGCAACACTAATTGACAATATTTTTGTCAACAATCCTGAGCAGGTTTTACTGAGCGGAAATATTATTACTGACGTTTCTGATCACTTTTCACAATTTTGCATTTTGTCTTCTGTAAAAGAGAACTCCAATATAAAGAAAATAATTCGCAAACGTGACTTCTCACATTTCTCTGCAGAAAGCTTTAATAGTGACCTTTCTGCAGTCGACTGGGAAAACATACTTTTAACAAAATCTAACAATATTGATGATTTATTTTCAACCTTCTTTAAATGTGTTAATAACATTGTTAACAAACATGCTCCTATTAATAATAATAATAATAATAATATATAGGCTTATATAGCGCTGTTTCTAGAAATTCAACAGCGCTTTACAATATTCACAATTAAAATAATAAAAAAGATAATCATTAAAGCTAATCAATTAAAAACTAAAACTATGAAATAAAGTAACGCTTAAAAAGAAATGTCTTCAACTTAGATTTGAAAACAGTCAGTGAATTACAAGATCTTATATCGTCTGGAAGACTGTTCCACAGTGCAGGGGCAGCACAAGAAAAGGCCCTTTGCCCGTATGATTTAAGATTAAATTTCGGTGTTACAAGGAGAGATTTACCCGAGGAGCGTAATGATCTTCCAGGTTTGTAAACAGATAACAGTTCAGAAAGATATTCAGGTGCCATACCATGTAGTGATTTGAATGTTAGAAGTAAGATTTTATAATCAATTCTCTCGGTCACAGGCAGCCAGTGTAGCTGTCTCAATATGGGTGTTATGTTATCATACTATTAAAAATCTATCAAAACGTAAAATTAAGCAACTTGCTAAGCCTTGGATTACAAAGGGACTCAGAACCTCAATTAAGGTAAAAAACAAACTATACGTACTGGGCGACTCCGTTAAATATACATACTACAGAAATAGGTTAACCACCCTTACACGCCTTAGTAAACAAAAATATTATGCTAATTACTTCCTTGCAAATATTAACAACATGAAGAAAACGTGGCAAGCAATAAATACACTTCTCACAAACCGCAAAAGAAAGTCTCACTCTATAACAGCACTGAAAGACCCACGTGATAATAACCTTGTCACACATAATCCCTCAAGAATACCTAACATCTTGAACGAACACTTTGCAACTATTGGTAACAAATTAGCTATGAAATTATCCCCACGCAGTAATTATAAGGACTATCTGGCTAAATCCAAATCACCTGACTCTTCCTTTCTTTTTCAGCCCGTCTCACCAGAAGAGGTTAAATTTGAAATTTTATCGCTTTCTAATAATAAATCGCACGGACTTTACTCATGCCCCGCGCAGCTCTTGAAATGTGCATGCGATATCATCTCTCCCGTCTTAGCGGAAATCTTCAACATCTCCATCTCATCAGGGGCTTATCCCTCAAAACTTAAAATATCAAAGATAACTGCGATATTCAAATGCGACGATGAGACGGATGCTTTAAACTATAGACCTATATCATTACTTTCTAACTTTAATAAAGTTTTCGAGAAAATAATGTACAATCGGATGGTCAGTTTCATTGAACAGCATTCCATCTTATATTCGTCGCAGTATGGCTTTCGCCAGGGGCACTCTACCAATCATGCTATCATCGATATAGTTGAAGCTATTCAGTCAAATATGAATCGACGCTTGTTTACCTGTGGGATCTTTATTGACCTAAAGAAAGCTTTTGATACTGTTAATCATAAAATTCTACTTGACAAACTTAATCATTACGGTTTTCGAGGAATTATCAATGACTGGCTTAAATCCTATTTGACTGATCGCACCCAAACAACCCAGACAGACTCCCACATCTCGGATAAGTGCGCATGCACATGCGGCGTACCACAAGGCTCAGTATTAGGGCCCCTTCTTTTTCTACTTTATGTAAATGATATCCATAATTGTTCTAGCAAATTGAAGTTCTTTCTTTTTGCCGATGACACCAGTATTATATTTGCTGATAAAGACCTGAAAAAATTAGAAGTGACTGTAAACAACGAGATTGAAAAACTTAACGATTGGCTAACTTCTAATAAATTAACATTGAATACTAAGAAATCTAACTATGTCATCTTCCGACCCTACCAAAAGAAAATCCAAAATATTCCTCAAATTTGTATATTTGATCATGATTCAAACAAAAATGTAAACCTTGAATACAAAGACTGTATTAAGTATTTAGGCGTTCTTATCGATGAAAACCTTTCCTGGAAGAACCATATCGATTCTGTTATAACCAAAATAAGCAAAACTGTTGGAATGTTAAGTAAACTAAGACATTATATACCATTTTGTATTCTTATAAACATCTATAATGCTCTTATAACACCTTATCTCTCCTATGGACTTATTACATGGGGCCACGCCTCTAAAACACATCTAAATAAACTCACTATTCTACAGAAGCGCGCACTACGCTTAATTCACTTTGCAGACAGAAATGAGCACGCTATCCCTTTATTTGTCAAAAATAGCGTTTTACCTTTAAGTTTTCTTTATGTCCAAGCGGTCTCAAACTTAATGTATGATATAAATGCAAAACAAGCACCGCCAAATATTCTAAATCTTTTCTGTAGAACTTCTAGCATACACAAATATGCTACCCGCTCGTCAACCTCTCAGAACTTTTATATTAAAAATTCTAGAATCGACCGACAAAAATACTCTTTTTCACGTGTTGGAGCAAAAGTGTGGAATGGGATACCTGCAAGAATAAAAAAGTTGCCAAAAAATAGTTTTAAGAAAGAAATGAAAAGAATACTATTTGACATTTTGAAAACTGAAGATAGCTACATTGAAATCGATAAAATAATATTTGATCTAAAGAATCATTAGAGAAGACACAAGTAAAAGTACTTTTATTAACTTAATATCTCAAGCTCTCCCTCTCTCTTTTCTCTTTTTTTTTTTTTAATTTTGTTGTTGTTGTTGTTTTTTTGTTGTTGTTTGTTTGTTCAATCTCGCACAAATACACTTATCTTTTTTTTCTCTTTTTTAATCCTGTACTGTAATATAATTGCCTCTGTTTCAATAGACTGGCCTGCCACGATTAGCTAAGCTACCTGCAGGTCAGTCTAAATTGTAATATCTCTATTCACTTTATTTTTTAAATAAACCTTTATGAACCTTTATGAACCTTTATGAACCTTTATGAACCTAAGCGTAAACAAACAATGTCCAAATGTTGCAGCCAGAATTGAACTTGGTAGACTATCTTTAATACTTAATATAGACAGTAACATTTTAAAATTCTGGATTCATTTACAAAACTTGACAGATAATAAATAAATAAATAAAATAAAGTGTCTTTATTGTTCAAAAGATAATAATATTGTAAAACAATGTTTACAACTTTCAATAGATATGGCTGAGAAAAATCAATCGGGGACTTCGCAAAAAGTTAAAATTCTATGTGATAAGTATAATTCAAACTCCATGATTTTGAATGAAAACAATAGTAAAGTTTTC
>JAEMWC010000310.1:680000-775000 GCA_016490735.1 Pachyseris speciosa | reverse complement strand
ATAGTTTACGAGGAACTCTTGAAACGGGAAAAAAGGACAGTGCTTAAACTGAAGTGCCTGGCTAGTGCGACGGCTTTTATTTTCATTGCTTTATTTCTCTTAGTATTTCTTGGTCTTGACGTCGTTCGCAAAATAAGCAAAGCCTTTGGTTACGAAAGGGGAAATTGCATCGTGGAAAATTCAGTTATTACTGGTCAGAATGTTAGCTGCAAATGCGGGATGCACTCTTGCTTCAGTCGGTATCCTTGTTTACGAGTGATGGTAAGGATAACAGAATATATAAACAAGCCCGTGCTTTTGCATAACAACATCTACGATCTTGCTTCACAAGTAAGTCACGTCTGCAATTTAAATGCACGCTGACGCGTATTATTTAGGTTTTGATGGTTTCAACGCAGGGAATTTATTTTTCCTGGTGTACATTGTGGCGAACTTAACGCAAACACTCAGTTAAAGCAAAATTTGCCCATAGTTGCTTTAGACCCCGCCTAAAAATCCCAGGGATTGTACATGCAATAACAAAAACCGTCAGCGAATGCTATGATTATTTTAATGTTCTCGTCTTTTTACCGTAGGTATCTAACTGCAATTGTTGTCTTATATATTTATTTACTTATTTATTTATTTATTTATTCTATTTATTTATTTATTTATTCAACGTGCATGTATATCTATTTTATCTCTTCACTTATCCCATACTCACAATTATTATACTTACTCTTTAAACAGTCCTACCCGCTACTCGCCTAGATTAGCCTTAGCTATTTGCGGGTTAGCGCTGTTTTGTATTATGTCGTTAATTTTAATAAACTTGAACTTAAACTTGTAGGTGCGAAACCTATTAACGAATGTATAGATTGGCTTAATCAGCAGGATGGATTCAGTCACCTTATAGCCTACGTGTAGCCGCTTTTCCTCGGGGGGGGGGGGGGGGGGAGTGGGGGGTACGGCTACACGTTGGCTAGTCACCTTATAGCTATTCGTTTCTTTACCTTAACTTTAGTAATCATCATAGAAAGTGATGAGCACCGGCATGGGCGCACGGGAAACATTTTGCTGCGGACGCTGTGCGTTACTTGCCCGAATAAAACTTGTATCTCACTGATGCAACGAGATGTTTTTTTCGCGATTCAATGTTAACTCTTCATCATTATTAGCTGAGGCAAACATTTCAATAGTTCAAAACACGGAAAGAGATGAGATTCACTCACTTAAGCCTAGAAGAGGTGCGAGGATCGATTCTTTCTCCGCCCAAAAATGTCAATGATCCTATTCTTGTTATTTTGCACCGTCTTATACGCCCTTTCAGTGTTAATTATAGCGATGCTACGAAGACGTTGTTGCCCCATTGTGGATCTAAGAAACATTTTGACGCGGCGAAGGGGAAGAAAACACCTCTCGGTTGAGCAGGACGTAGAACTGGTAAAAAGTCTAGTTCAAACCATTTTGATTCATATTGTATTTCTCTCGCATGAGCTTCCGCAGTCGTAGTTTTCGTAGTTAGAAAATAGTATTAGGCGATATGGCATCGACACAGATAAGGTAAGGAGGCTCTCAACAGTGTTTTTTGGCCTTGGGGTGTACCTGTTGAAATCAAAATTTCCTTCAGAAGACAAGCTCGATCTCCTTGACACTACAACATCTTTTCGATGTATGATCAAAATCTCATGATGCATGCCCGTTTGTGTTCTCCAGAAATTACCATAAGGCAGTTGGATTTAATCTATTAAAACGTCTCAAGAAGGATAGAATGGAATATACAAACAGAGCTTCAAACTTATCAAACAGAGACTGGAAGAACCCGAGAGCTAGACTGATCTAATTAACACTGCTTTACAGTCCAATAGCTGCCCTCATAGCTGTCATCCTCATCCTCATCGTCATAATAATAATAATAATAATAATAATAATAATAACAATAATAATAATAATAATAATAATAATAATAATCGCTGATAAAGGAAGCGTACAAGTTTGCCGAGGAACTGGGCACGAGCTTGTCTCTGGAGTACCTTCAACCATCTTGCCGGTCTGTGAGCGATCCTGAGACGGAGATCAAAGGGCCAAAAGTGAAAGAACACCTTAAAAAGGCAGATATCGAGAAGCTGAAAGAGAAGCTCAATGAGAAGAAGTGACACGGACAGTTCCTGCAGGCTAGATGGCAGGACTGTGAGCTAAGTCAGAGAGGATGCTTTGCCTGGCTGCGCGATTGGACATGCGCTCCTACCCATACCATCGCTGGCGTAATGGAGCTTTACGAGCAGCTCACGCCCACTAAGGTGTACACAGTCCACAAAACAGGTACAACACAGGGCGAAGTCACGTGTAGACTGTGTGGGAAATCTCCTGAGACTCTTGGGCATGTGCTAGCGGGGTGCTCTGCTTTGGCCCAGTCTAAATACCTAGAGAGACACAACGCAGTAAGTAGTAGTAAGCATGGCGGACGGACGGTCAATTTGTAGTTCTGATGATGATCATGATTCACTCCCTAAAACCGAGTCTTGTTCGCTAAACCCTGAGGCCTGTGAACTGGAATACCTTCATCTTAATGGCGACAAGTTAATGTGGTCAAACGACCTCGAATCGCTCAAGAATTTCGTGGCAGATGTTCTAAAACAGCAAGGGAAATGGCTGACGCCTGGTGGAAATACGAAGCAATTCAAAAGTTCCAACGGTAATTTAATTATTAACTGGTACAACAAGAAACAACGAACTCTGAACTTTCAGGGTCGTGATGGCCCTGCTTTAAAAGATGAGTTAGTGGAATTAGTACGAATGAAGCCGGGAGTGCCAACGGATTTGCAAGACCACGAACCTTTGGTATCAACCGAACAAACAACGCAACCATCACTATCAGAGGAAGACAGCAGTATTCAGCGTAATAGTCGAATATTGATCGAAAGCTTTTGTCCATTATAAATGCCAAAAATCAAGACGAAAATGCTTCTTGTACCGAACTCCTTGATTACAAGAAAAGGTGCGAAACGTTATTATCCTCTGTTTCCAAAAAGACAATGCAATCAGAGAGTTGGAAGAAAAATGTTTGACCTTTGAGAGCCGCGTTTTGTCATTAGAACAAGAGAATGATTCCCTTAGGCTTGCATTAACCATCATTATGCAAGAAAAGAGTAAGTTGAAAGCAATCAACCAAGGTCAAGCGAATGTTGGGTCCATGTGGATAAGTCGCGAGGCAACAATGGAAATGCCAAACGTAGCCAGAAGCCAGTGCACACTAATATCACCGAAACCCGAAACAGTTTTGAGCCCCTTCGAATTAACGAACAAGTGGAAGTGAGAAATGTAGTCAATCAAAAGGTAAACAGTGGTGACGATGGCCGAGGTACATCTTCGTCTTCCTCGGAGGTTAGAACGGAGAAAACTATCGAGACCGTTTCAACCGAATTGTCAGACGATCACGACCGACTACAGCCCGACCGCCGGAAGAAGGTCATCATAGCAGGAGATTCTACACTTAAATATCTTCGAGGCCACAAAATGTCCAGAAACTCCCAAGTCAAGATAGCCACATTCCCGGGATGCACAACACGAGACATGAAGGATCGCATTAAGCCACTTCTACGCAGAAACCCGGACGAGATAATTATCCATGTTGGAACCAATAATTTAAGATCTACCAACTCCCCTCGTGAATGTGCTGAAGAATTGATTGACCTAGCCGAATCAGTTAGTTCGGAATCTTCAGCCATGATTACAATATCCAGTCTCATCAGTAGATCAGACGATGAATCTTTGGCCGGTAAAGTTCCTGATGTGAATAAAGTTCTTAAGCAGTTTTGTAAGCAAAGGTCCTGGGGTTATATTGATCACTCAAACATTTCTGCGACTGACCACCTTAATCGGAGTGGTCTCCACTTAAACAAGGGTGGAACTTCGCGTCTCGCTCAGAATTTTATTAATCATTTACGTGTAGATTAGGACAGTGCCGTCTGGGAATCCGATCCAGCTGATGCCAGCAATTGTAACGACCGCGGTAAGTCAAACCATTCTAGTATCTTTGGTCGAGGGTTAGTCTGTGCGTCTCTAAACATAAATAGTCTACTGTCCCACATTGACGATCTTAGAGTTTTTATGTCCTCTTCTAGAGTAGATATTTTAGTAATCAACGAGTCTAAATTAGACTCTACAGTGCATAGTTACGAAGTCTACTTGCCTGGCTTTGAACTGGTTAGGAAAGATCGTAAAGTTAACGGAAGGAATGGAGGTGGTGTTTGTATCTATTTGCGCACGAATTTAAACTACCGAATACGTGACGATTTAAATAACGACGAGTTGGAGTGTCTATTTGTCGAAATCAGTAAGCCACGGAGTACACCATTCCTAGTCGGTACCTGGTATCGGCCCCCAAGCTCTTCACCTAATCTTTTTAATGAGTTCGAAAAAGTAATCGCTAAAATTGACGCCGAAAACAAAGAATTGTATATACTTGGTGATGTCAACTGCAATTTGTTGCCTGAAGCAAATGCATATATTTCTTCCTTTCTGATTAATATTTTTGACATATATGGTCTCACTCAGTTAATTAGGGAACCAACACGCGTCACTTCAGTTTCTAATACTCTAATTGATTTATGCATAACAAACTCCCCAGAAAAGGTTTCAAAATCGGGTGTCATCCACCTTGGTATAAATGATCATTCTCTTGTTTTCTTGACACGTAAGGCCCACTATGACCGTAATGGTCCTCGTATGATCGAGACAAGGCAATTTAAGCACTTTGACAGTTATAAGTTCTTAAGTGATCTCAATCAAATGCCATGGGGCAATGTCGATTTGTATTCTGATCCAAATAAGCTTGCAAAGAAACTCTATGTTGCTGACAACCTGGAAGCTAATAAAGGAAATTTGCGAAAAACATGGAACATAATTAACGAGATAACCTCCCGTAACAGTGGTAAGATGTCCAATATCTTGGAAATCAAAGCTGATAATACAGTAGTTAGTAATCCGGAAGACATTGCCGAAACTATTAACGAACACTTTACTAATATTGCGCAAGTATTAGCAGAAGATATTCCTCCCGTAGAAGTAAATCCTGAATTCTATCTGGAAACTACTGATAAATCGTTTTCTTTGCAAATTCCTAGTATTGATATTGTATTAAGTCTTTTAAAGAAAATTGATGACAAAAAAGCCACTGGTCTTGACAAGATTCCGAGCAAGCTGTTGAAGATGGCTGCTGGTATTATCGCACCTTCGCTTACCGCTATCTTTTCTAGTTCTATTCTCACTGGGATATATCCAAACGAATGGAAATCGGCCAAAGTAACTCCAATTTTTAAACAGGGTCTTAAATCGGATCCTAATAATTATAGGCCTATTTCTGTTCTTCCGATAGTTTCTAAAGTTTTTGAATAAATTGTTTACAACCAACTCTACCATTATTTAAATAATAACAAATTACTATCAAGTTGCCAATCAGGGTTCCGCTCCCTTCACAGTACTCTTACGGCTTTGCTTGAGGCGACAAATGATTGGTCAGTTGACATCGACAATGGGCTACTAAATGGCGTCGTTTTCATCGACCTTACTAAGGCATTCGACACCATTGATCACGAGATTATCTTGCGTAAAATGTCATACATGGGTGTTGACCAGGCAGCTATTAGGTGGTTCTTGTCGTATTTAAGTGGCCGAACCCAAAGATGTAATGTCAACGGCAAACTATCAACTGCTCGCGATCTCAAGTGCGGCGTTCCACAGGGCAGTATATTGGGTCCTTTGCTTTTCCTAATTTATATTAATGATCTCCCCAACTGCCTGCCGGCCGCTGCGCCAAGGATGTTTGCTGATGACACAAACATTACACTATCGGCTAAAACGTTAACGGGTCTCAAACAAGCCTTAACCCCTGAACTAAGTAACCTAAGCCGCTGGCTGAAAGCCAACAAGCTTAGTTTAAACGTTGCCAAAACAGAGTTAATGTTAATTGGGTCAAGGCAGAGATTATCTGTCCAAAATGAAGACTTCGAAATAAGAATTGACGATCAAATCATCGAGAGGGTTGGACATACCAAATCCCTGGATGTTACCATCGATGTTCATCTTACTTGGCGCAAACACGTTGAAGAAATAAGCAAGAAAGTATCCTCAGCTATAGGTGCCCTCAAACGGGTGCGACCCTTTATTCCGAAGGAAACTGCCATTCAAATTTATAACGCGCTAATTTTGCCAAACTTTGATTACTGCAAAAAGTTTTAAATAGCATTAACGCAGTGCCAAATTAAAAACAAAGTTTATAGCAGACGTTTCGGGCCTAGCCCTTCCTCAGTGCTAAGTTGAACCTTTTGGTTTACGAATATTTATTTGATTACTGCAGCCCGGTTTGGGACTGTCCTAGTGGCTACTTGAGTCATAAGCTCCAAAAATTGCAGAATCGAGCAGCTAGAATAATTACAAAATTGCCCTTTGATACGAACTCGGACCACCTCCTATCCACCCTCAACTGGGAGAGGCTATCAATAAGACGAAAGAAACAGAAAGCCTTAATGATGTATAAAACAATGAATGGTCTTACCCCGGAATATCTCCAACGTCTTTTTGCTCAGAGCTACTCTAATTACAACCTGAGAAACTCTGAGGGAAAACTGGCATTTCCGAAACCAAGAACCAATTATTTAAAACGTAGCTTCTCCTATAGCGGGGCCAAGTTATGGAAGAACTTGCCCGATAGCTTAAAAAATGTCGGATCTGTTGATCAATTTAAGCGAAATCTGAAGAAGGTATCCAACATATCGGATTCCCACACGGCAATCATGTAAAGCAGTTAGTTGTAAATAGTCTTAGTTTTTAACTTGTAATACTTAACTGATGATTTTCCGTGTTTAAATAAAGTCTTACATACATACATACATACATACATACATACATACATACATACATACATACATACATACATACATACATACATACATACATACATACATACATACATACATACATACATACATACATACATACAACGCAGCACTGAAAGTTCTCTTCTCCGAGATGGCGAGGGAACTGGGGCTAATTGTTCAGTTCCTCCCTGGTACTCGTGTGCAGTGCCCAAACCAGTCTACGAGTAACCTGAGGCACTAGCGTTTTGGGATATCCCAGTTTATGCGGAACACACCATCGTCAAGGCTAACAGAGTGGACGCTCGATTTGTGGACCACAAGAATAAGAAGGTGTGGGCTGTAGAGATGTCCTGTCCGTGGATGGAGCATCGGGAAAAGAAGTCCGAGGAGAAGACGGTCAAGTACGGGCCTCTGCGATTCGAGCTGAAGAAGCAGTACCCAGGCTATGACGTAGAACAATGCAACATCATCATTGACGTGCTAGGGGGATGGTCAAGGGATCTAGACCTGACAATGAGGAAGCTCTTTGGCAACAGGGGCTATGACGTATTGAGAAGGATGCGTAAGGCTAACATCTCGACTTCTCTCAACACAGTGAGAACTTTCAAAGCCATTGTCTCTTGACTTTCCATAAGGGAATGGCATACGTGCTCAGTACAGTTTTAGTATCGGATAACTTTAGATTGTTTATTAGATTTTTATCTTTTATTGTATATTTTTTAAATCAGTAGTTTTCTTTTAATAGTTCCTTCAGACTACATAGGTTATGCTGTGCGCCCTATGTTTTACCATTTTAACATCCATACGTTTGTCAACTGCCATAATAATAATAACCTGACACCACGTGTGCTACACTTTCCTGTGGCTTCCAACATAGCCTGCATTTCTCCTCACCGTCCGTGTGTGTCTTGGTCTTTCTCGAGGCGTAAAGCTTAGTTGGCAGGAGTTGCTGATATAACTTGCAATCCCACCACTATTTTGATTGGACCTGTTTTCCAATCTGACAGCCAAGCAAAACATTCCTTGTCCACATCCTCATCTCTCCATCTCTCCGCTATTAACTTTCCTTGCCATCTCTCACTCTCGATCTCTTCACAGCCTCTGCTCTGATTGACTTTCTTAATCCACACGCTGATCTTCTTTCTGTCCAGCACATCCCCTGTTTCCGTAACCCCAACTGGTTGTGGGTACTGCAACTCTAGCCGTAGTCCCAGTTGTTGTGCATAACTCTCCGCATCCTTTACCAAGGATCTGCTCCCTGTGCGGACCGCTTTCTCCTCGAACTGCCTCACCAGGTACATAGTTGGATCATTGTTGTTCGGGAGTTTTAAACTGCCATAATAATAATAATAATAATAATAATAATAATAATAATAATAATAATAATAATAATAATAATAATAATAATAATAATAACGGTGCCAGGTGAATATATCACATACCTCCGAGGGACAGATAAATAACATGCTTATTTGTGAGTTGGTGAGGTCATCATCATCATCATTAGCAGCAGCAGCAGCAGCAGCTTTATTTAAACACGGTATCAATTCATATGTACAAATAAAATATGCTCTTCCATCGAGCCGTGTATTTACCATTAAATCCTACAGTAAAAGAATCACTATGTATAATAATAAATTAAAACTACAATGTGGAGCGATTACTTTGAAAGCATCAGATTGTTGTTCTTAATAGGAATAGGTTGCCGGCAGGGATTCTTTAAAGGTTTTCTAAACGAAATAAAAGGCATTCAATGACGAAAAACTTATTTTCTACTTGGTCGAGTTTTACTTTAAATTTATTTTTAATGGCAGATTGTGAGATTTCGACTATAAACATGTTTTCTGATTGCGGTTTTCTGAATTTATTACAACATTGCGTAGACAACGTGTTTTGTTTTCTGGTACACAGAACAATGTGTATAGATATTTTCTTTTGTCTGCTGGTATGCGTGGTAAACATGTTTGTTACTTTTGCATAAACAGTGCATTCAGTGCATTCTGGTTGAACGGCTGCTGTTAAATTTTGGGAAAAGTGAGCTCTCGGCTAGCATTCTAAACAACGATGAACGATAGTGAAGATGAATTCTTCTTAACCCAGGACAGCTTTTCAGGGTCTTTCGATTCGAGTGTCCTTACAGGTTTACGGCTTATTACTACAAGATGATGTTCCTCGTTTGGAAGCAGGTGGGCCGCAGTTATATGTAGGAGAAGCTGTTTCAGACTAGTTTTGTTTCCACAACAATTCGAGTTTATGAGCTTTATCGTTGCCTGTTAAACGTCAACTTAAAAGTCCTCTCCTGATAAAAATACTGTCTAAAATCGAAGGCCAGGAAGGCCAGTTTCCTTTCACAAATTGTAAAGTTGTGTTCAATATGAATGAAACCAAAGGAAGAGAAATTTGTTAAAGATTAAATCACAACCACCCGTGGCAAAGCGCTAATATTGTATGCAAGGTCCGAATTTTCGTTTGTGTTGTTTTTTCTTTAGAATTTACAAGTAATGGGAGACTAAGTCGAGGGCAATATGAGCAGGGGACTAAGTGGAGGGGAATATATGAGTAGGGCAATATGAACAGGGGAAATATACATTGCATTGTTTTGCTATTGTTATCAGCTATTATTTCAGCCGCCCTCCCCTGTTACAATCAAAGCCGCCACCAACTTTTCAGACAGTGAATAATGATCAGGGGTTATGTGATATATTCCTCTGAAAAGAACAAAGGAAACCGAGCCAACTAACAAATAATAATATTTATAAGGCGCAACTATCTATATAAATATATTTAAATTCACCATATATCTAGTGATAAGAATAATAATAATCGTCATCATCATCATCATCATCATCATCATCACTTTATTTAAGTCTCAAATCTTTTTAGCCGAGCACAGATGCATGCTTTACTAATTGAGGAGACTAAATCAAATCCTCTCGGAGCAGAGTAGAGAACCAACAAACTCAGCCCACTTATGACGCCGAGTCCGGGAATCGAACTCGGGCCACGTTGGTGGAAGGTGGAAGGCGAGCGCTCTCACCACTACGTCAACCCTGCTCCCCTAAAAACACCAGTAAAAAGATAAAAAATCTTAACCTATCTAAACCTAATCTTAAAATTATGAGTTTAAAATTAAATAATCTTAAATCATAACTTGAATAAAATGCTCTTTAAAAAGGAAAGTGTTAATTTTCGTCTGAAGCATTAACCAGAATGTTCTTTAAATGGGCTTGCCCACCGAGTCAACTCAAATTCACGACTCCCGTCTACATTTAAAGAAAATCTCAGAAATGTTCATCTATGTTCTAAAGGCTCTGGACAAATCATGCGTCATCGCAAGGCCACACTAATGACTTTGAGAGTTTTTTTGTCTAATTTTTTTCCACCAGAGAACGTTTTCAACAATTTTTATACAGGTCATTGAAAGGCCCAAAAAGCTGATGTGGACCTAAAAACCAAAGTATATCTACAACAATTACATAAAATAATGTTAATAAACTTATGAATTATTTACAACAAACATCAAGTAAGGAAAAATATAATACCTTGTAAAATAATTTACAATTTGATTGAGTTAGTCGGCTATGGTGTTAAAAATAAATAAATAAATAAATAAATAAATATATATATATATATATATATATATATATATATATATATATATATATATATATATATATAGGGAGGCTCTTGATAACCGAAGTAATCCAGAAATACCTACGGATGTGATTGTGGACCTGACTGAGCTAGTGCTAAAAAACAATAATTTCGAATTTAATAGGAAACACTACCTTCAGATTTTAGGGACAGCTATTGGAACGAAAATGGCGCCAGCCTACGCAAATTTATTTATGGATAGACTGGAACGAAAGTTGCTATCACGGGCGCAAGTACAACCACTTGTTTGGTTACGATACATTGATGATATCTTTATGGTGTGGACTAGGGGCGAGGATGAACTGAAAACATTTTTGAATTATCTCAATGACGCCCATGATACCATTAAGTTTACGTGGAACTGGTCGACAGAGCAAATTAATTACCTGGATGTACAGGTTATCAACAATGACGGGAGATTAGAGACTGATCTTTCGTTAAACCTACGGATAAACATCAGTATCTATTTCACACATCGTGTCATCCTCGGATGTGCAAGAATAGCATACCATACGCTCAGGCTCTAAGACTTAAACGGATCTGTTCTACAAGTGAGGGGTTTGAGCGTAGGGTTGCTGATCTCTGTACATTTCTGGTGGCGAGAGGGTACAAACAAGAGTTTGTTCTTCGACAGATACAGCGAGCGCGTTTGAAAAGTAGGGAGGAAGCATTGACACCACGCCCCAGGAATGCCAATTGTAAAGTCCCTATGGTGGTAACCTACCACCCTAACCTTCCTAACATTGGTGGTTTTCTAAGAGATTTGCAACCCCTTCTGCATTGTTCAGAAAGATGCAGGAAAGCCATCAAGGAGGTTCCCCTTATGGCGTTTCGAAGACCTAAGAGTCTTAGGGACTATCTCGTACACGCGAAATTGGGCTCACAACACACAGAACGGGGTTGTAGTGGAACCAAGAAATGCGACAATAGACGTTGTCAAGTATGCAAGTTTCTAAAACCGGGCGATAGGTTTAGTTCAAAAAGCACTGGAAAAGGCTATTCCATTAATCATCAGTTAAATTGTAATAGTACTAATGTTGTGTATTTAATATCGTGCAAAGTTTGTCAGAAACAATACGTAGGTTCTACGACTACCAAGTTTAGATTAAGATTCAACAACCACAAATCTCGCCTGAGAGCACATTCAGGGCTCTCCATTGCTAACAAGGCGAAGGACGATATGGTGTACCGGCATTTCTTCAGTCCAGGACATCATGGACTGGAAGATGTCTCAGTCCAGCTGATTGACAGAGTAGCCGATGAGTCGTCACTTTTGGACAAAGAGGGACAGTGGGCCTATAGGCTCGGGACTATTAAGCCTCAAGGGTTGAATGAAAGTGACTTCTTTTTCAGTCAAAATAGGGGTAATAGGGTTAATACGCGCTGAGTTTCCATTGTTTTACGTGTACCTTCTAGTACTGTTACAAGCGCGCGCGCGCGCTTTGTTTGCTTGTGTTATTTCAAATTTGAAATGTAGTGGTGTGGTACGCATGTAACGGCCATTCACCCTGATGAAGGCCGGTAAACTTGGCCGAAATATAGGTGAAGGATAGAAAACATTGTTTTCGCTCTTCATTTGTGTTATTTTCATATTACTTCTTATGGAGAGGAAATCCGAAATTGGATGCGTGTGACAGGTTATATATATATATATATATATATAACTCTTCACAAGCATCAGTCACAAACAGTTAATCTTCATGAAGAAACATACACTATCACAAATGAAGATAACCCACATGTTTTGTTCCACACCTATAGTTACATTATAGTTCCTGTCATCCGGGTGCCTGTAAGAAGAGCATACCGTATGCTCAAGCGATGCGATTGCGTAGGATTTGTTCCAAGCCCTATTTTTTTGAGAAGCGGGCGGAGAATTTGGTGGAATACTTAATTGAAAGGGGTCATCAGAGGAACTTCGTGGAAAAACAAATCGGGAGAGTCAGGCGTATGACCAGAGAAGAGGCTTTTAGAAGTAAACAGCAAACACGCAGTGCAAAAACACCTTTCGTGGTAACTTACCATCCTGGCTTGCCGAACATAAGTAAAATACTCAGAGAGCTACATCCCATTTTGAAGTCATCGGATCGATGTAAAAAAGCCATCAAGGATATCCCTTTGGTGGCATTCAGAAAACCTAAAAGTTTGGGGGACTACCTGGTGCGTGCGAAGATAAATAGCCGTGGTTCTGCAGAAAATGAGCGAGGAACGTGTAAATGTAAATCAAGTCGATGTGAAGTCTGTAGGTATTTAGAGGAAAAGGACTGTTTTGTGTGTACTCATAATGACAGGAAGTACTCTATTAACTATAGTCTTGATTGTAACTCAAGTAATGTGGTTTACTTGATCACATGTAAGAGGTGTTCAGTACAGTGTGTGGGGTCCACTGTTACAAAGTTTAGAATAAGGTTTAACAACCATAAATCCAGAATAAGACGCCATGCAAGATTGAATGAGGCACAGCAGGAGAATGACGACCTACTGTATAAACACTTTTGGAGTGATGGACACAGCGGTTTGGATGATATGAACATTCAGTTGATAGACAGGGTCAATGGGGAAGAGGAGCTGAGGGATAAGGAGGGCCAATGGGCATATAAGCTTAATACTTTGAGTCCTTATGGTCTTAATGACAATGACTTTTTCTTCGGTCAGAACAGGCGTTCCAGACGCACGTAATTTGTTGATGGTTTATAATGGCATTATGCGCGCGGGGAGGAGATCGTTTGTTGATGCGCGCGCACGAGGCTGTTTAAGTTTACACTTTTAAAAGTAGTATGACGCGTGCGGTTGTAACTGTAATTTTACCCTGATGAAGACCACTTTATGTGGTCGAAATATAGGTGTGGAACATAACATGTGGGTTATCTTCATTTGTGATAGTGTATATATATATATATATATATATATATATATATATATATATATATATATATATATATATATATATATATATGATAATCTCAAGCATCAAAAATGTATTTATACTGTTTCCCGTTTCAAATATAACTAAACACAAGGGAAAAAAAACATTTTTAAGGACCACCTATATTTCGACTGTGTAGAACAGTCTTCCTCAGGGTGAATATATATATATATATATACAAATACAGGGTGTGTATATATCACAACGGTATTCTATCAGCAGCTTAGATTTACTCTTTCAAAGCTTAATCTTATCTATTTTTCTTTATGATATCGACGATTGGGATAGTGTTTATTATAGCTCTAAGCAATACTATATCACTGATATATTAAAAAAAAAAGTAGTGATTTAAAATTGTGGCGTAGAATCACTACCACAGAAACTACTCTAAGAGAACTTTTACCACCTGAAAGGACTAGACAACTACTTAAAAGGGCTCACAATTACAACTTACCTAGAATAAATACCCAGCGTTTTAAATCAGTTTTTATCTATAGGTGTCTTTTTAATACTGCAGAAATTCTGCGTCCTCTGATGGCCCATGCTGCAGAAATTTCACAGAATTTCTGCAGCATGGGTCAGTAGAGGGCGCAGAATTTCTGCAGCATGGGTCGGTAGAGGCTGTAGAATTTCTGCAGCATGGGTCATTAGCAGCCGCAGAATTTCTGCAGCATGGGTCATAATATTTGTAATTTTGAAATGCAATGTTCAGTTAGTGTATTAGTTAAGTGGTCTGTAACAGTGGCACACGTGCCTCTGAATCATTGGCATTTCTGGGTAGTGATGAACATTTCAAATTAAATTGAAGATTTAAGTGTTCTCATGTCTGTCCATCCGACAAATGTGTATGCATAGACTGAACGTTTTTCTAAGGGCAGTGAAGATGGCATCCTTTTTGTTTATAAAATTCCAGCAAACTTAACAGTCCGCAAAGTACTTCATACTTTTGCGTTTTAATATAGCAGCAATTTCAGTGTACGTAAGTTTTGCAATAAACTTGTGTTCTCAAAACTCTTTGCTTCCGTGTTATTTCGCGAAATATTACGACTCTGATGTTTCGATTTTAAGAAGGTTAAAGAAAAAGGCGTTTTTTGGCGGAATCCCGTTCGAATTTACTGATAATGAGCCCATTTCTTGCGGAAAATGCTATTTTGGAAAAACACAAAATATTTTGGAAAGCGTTTTTGGTTATAGTGTAAATTGAGCACGTCTGTTGCTCTGGTTTCAGACTGTCTCTGAGGTTTCTCAACGAAGAGTGTTGAGAAAGAGAAGCCAGAGCTCTATTGTAGAATGCTTGATAAGATATGCTTACCATCCTCTTCTTGTAAATGTACGATAATGACTTCCATTTTTCGCTGCCAGGACTTCAGTGCTGAGAGTAGATTCCTTTATGTTAAAAATAAATCTCGATGCTCCAGCGTGAATGTCCTCTAGGGTCTGAAGTGACTTTGAAGATCCCAATAGTGCAATTGAATACTGATATTATTCTTAAATTTCGGCTTCACTAGTACTCTTCCTGAGAAAGGTACATCAGGATTTTAAAAACAACATCCTTCGGTCATATCTCAGGTAGTAGTCGCTTTCTCAATAATAGTCCAATAATAGTCCAATAATAATCCCCAATAATAGTCGCTTCTCAGGGCTCCGGCCGGTAACCACTATCCGTGGTTCGCTCGAGAGACCAGGGACAATACCAGTGAGTTTTATGTGCAGCCAATCAATGAAGTCTTGCATTTCATTTTATGTTTTCAGTGTACGTTCGGACCTCCTTGCAGATCTGATGAAAAACTAAATCTGCAGTCTGTACTGCGGTACCAAGGAATCAAGGGACAAGAAGGCTCATTTTTAGAATGCTACTTCAACCCCAGCGCACCAGACGAGGTCATTCTCGACATCAGCGTGCACAAGACTCTGACTTTTTATGCGTTGTTCTTGCCTTGTTGCGTGTTTGTGGTAGGTATATGTATGATGGTCAAGGGATGTTACTTGACAAGGACTCAGAGAAAGCAATCAGTTTTGCATTTGACGGACTGCGAAGTTTCAGGTCCAGTGGAATGGACTGATGATAAGAACTGTCGAAAAGTGAAAGGATCTGACGGTATTTAGAACTAGTCAAACGTCTTGTAGTGTTTCGTTGTAGTTTAGTGTCAAATGAAACTGTGTCATCGTTGTAAGCAGCAAGTTCCACTGAAGCCTGTTCAACAAACATTTCCGTCCGGCCGAAATAAACACACTTGCATTTTTGAGGTCACTTGTTTGGCTTCTGGATCCCGACAAATTAAAAGTCTGGTATACAGACTGAGATATTCGACTGCTTACTGCTAGTTTGGCTTCATCACGTCGACTGGAACCTTATATGTCACCATTTGGCTGCGATCAGTACGTTTCGATCTTCATCTGGGTATTAACCTTCCCCTCCCCCTCTACTCACCCTCAAGAAAGTTTTTGACAGCATAGAATGGTCGTTGTTATTCAAGGCACTAGGAACGTTTCTAGTTTTTCTTCTAGTTTTAATTGCAGTTTTTATCAATTTGTAAGTTTGTCTTATATATAGTACTTTTTAACCTTTTGTATATTTAATCTTTGTAGGACCTTTCTGAAAACCACGTTACGTGATGGAAGCATCCTAATAAAAGATTATTATTATTATTATTATTATTATTATTATTATTTAAACTTTTGGTTTTCGAGAGATTTTAGTAAAATTGATTAAAACCTTTACACAAATCCACAAAGTTGGGTTGCTAACAATGGCTTTGCAACACCCTTTTTTATTTTGGAACATGGAGTTAGACATGGGTGCCCACTATCTGGAATCATTTTTGTTATTGGTGTGGAGCTTCTAGCATGCGCTATTAGACTAGCGACAAATCGATAAGGGGTCTATCGCTTAACTCAAAAGAATTTAAATAATCCCAGTATGCTGAAGACACTACTTGCCTTGTTGAGGATACTACATCGGCCGGTAATCTGTTTAAAAAACTGGATTTTTTTTAGACTGTGTTCGGGGCTTGAGCTGAATAGATCCAAATCGGAGGCATTATGGTTAGGTTCAAATAAGAACAGAACCGATACGCCCTTTGGTATTCGATCGGCAAGGGATTATGTAAATGCACTTGGCATATGTTTTACAACAGACCCGAATATTTCCGTCTTATAGCAAACACTGGTCCTCCATGCAGAGACTTGACTCTGTAATGGAAAATAGTAAAATCCCTTGCACTCTCTAAATTAACCTTTGTTTCAGCCGTTCTTCCTATTCCCGAAGACTTTATGAAAAGTGTTAAAGCAAATTGTGGATTTTATCTGGAGCCACAAGAAACCAAAGACTTAAAAAGACAACGATGATTGGTGAAAGAAAAGAGGGGGGGGGGGGGGGAATTGGGTATGCCCGATTTTATATAATCAACAAATCGCTTAAAGCAGCTTAGGTTAAAAGACGAATCCGCTCCTGATTGCGCAATGTGAAAATCACTGCCACTTGAGTATCTAAGAGACATTGGAGGAAAACTTATTTTCGATTGTAATTTCTCACTAAAACCTCTCCCATTTATCTGGTTTACCGGTATTTTACAAAGACGTGCTCGATGCATGGCAGATGATTGTGGCTCACACTCCCTTAACCCATTGACCCCTAGCTATTTTGACATTTTCGGAGTGATTTTCCACCTATAAACGATGAATAGCAATTCGTGACTTTTGAACTACCAGGGAAAAGTGGTGCTGTCCTAAGCCACTGGAGGCTCAAGGTTTCTGAAAACGTCATTTTGACGTAGCTATTTTTTATCCGTGAAGCGACAACAATGGCCCAAGTTCGGTTTGCTTGCGATTTCTGCTAAATTTACAGCCATTTTTCATCTTTAGCGGCTGCCTGATGAGCATCATTAAGCGTGACGGTAGCTAAGAGTCCACTTTCTCAAAGAATCGAGCAAGGTGATGTACTTTGTTGTTGAATTTGGCTTGTTACTCGACGAACTGGGAATTTGGCCGGTCGAACACTTAGTACCTTTGGGACTCGACTATTGATGAATTTCTCGACCTACCGCCACATATTTAGGGAATTTCTGTGTACTGAAGATGACCACGAGCAGGAAATTTTGGCGGTAGGTCGGAGTGGCTGTAGACGTAGTTTATACGTGAAAGAATTGGGGGAAGGAACGGGTGCTGTCAAAAATTCTCGTTAGTTCCCAGCATGCAATGCGCTCAAGATGTTGAAAATGTCGGGAAGGCCCGAATGCACTGGAACAAAAGGCTGTATCTACGATCGGGAGAAGAATATCAACAAAAAAAGTCATTTCTAAGCTAGAAAAAGGACTGAATTTCGTTATGATGGTTGAATTTTGGTTTTCCGACGATGATTTCCTTAAAAAACATGAAGGCGAAAAGGGGCATTTTGTCGTTACTCTTTGACGTTAAAAACGGTCAGTTTCGTTCTTGTCCAAACTCAAAAGGCCATATTTAGTAAAAATCGCTACGTTTCTTGCATTTATTGGATATCCAAATTTAAAGGACATTCCATTTCGTGCTCAAAACTAACAGTTATGGCAATATTCGTGCGATTGGGAAAGTTGCAATGTTTTGAAGCATGGGAGTTTTTTACGGGCGGTTCTGGGCTGTTCAGGTGCCAAAGGGTTAATAAGCAAGAATGATGTGGAAAATAAGAATGTTTGGAACGACAAATTTGTTACAATTGTAGGAAAATCAGTATTTTATCGGTTGTGGTATGAAGCCAACGTTAAGTACAAAAAAGATCTGATGACTGAGGATGGAAATTTAATGAGACTTAATGTATTCCAACAAACCTTCAGCATTAAAACACACTTCTTGCAATATTTAGGGCTTCTAAATGCTATCCTCACGAGCTGGAAAAAACACTCAGGAGTAGCTACGAGGAAACAGAAATTAATGACTGCGAAAATATTTCAAGTAGGACGCTAAGACATGTACTAACAAAAAGATTTGTCAGAAGCCCACCTCAGTGAGCAAGCTTGAAAAGGCAGGTTTTTCTGCTGACTCTCGACGTCAGAATGTCAGTTTTTCAATTTAAGATCAACCACAACATTCTGTACACAAACAATAGACTCTTTAGAGATAAGATAACAGACAATGACAAATGTTTTCTTTGCAATGGTAGTCAAACGCTGACGCATCTCTTTGTTGAATGTGATTTTAGCAAAGTGTTTGGATTGAGTTTACTTCTTAGTGGAATTCTAAAAATAACATGCAGATCAACCTCCAACAATGTGATATTCTTTTCGCTCTTCATCCCGAAAAACAGTCATTTTTATACATTAACTATTGTTTGCTTCTGGCCAGACAGTGCATTTATATTGCTGCAAAAAATGAAGACCCTTTCTGTTTCACTGCCTTTTCACTGCAAGCTCAGGATAGACAAACGGAAGATTCGAGGCCTTGTTACTCTTTAGAGCATTTTTTTTTGTTTGATTCTTGCGTGTGTCTATCATTTGCTGTAATTCGTAGATCACCATGTGTCATCGGTCTCTTTACCTGTTATATTATTTTTTTGTAAGTTGTTACATTTTAATTTTCGCATTTGTCTATTGTATGTTAGTTTTTCAGTGACTAAATTAAGGTTTACATTATTAAAAAAATATATAAAAAAAGTTATAACTGGTTTTCCGTTACAGGCACAGAGCTAATCTTCTGTCAGTTCTTTTCTACAAACTCAGAAATGACCTCATTAAGCCGATTTCCTTACGTTTATGAAAATGTATCTCGGATAGCAAGGATAACCTCGCATCTGACATCTTTGAATCGCTCCGAAGTGGCGTCTTGAGTCTCAGTCATGCTACTAAAGCTTTATTTCAGTTTCTTCATCATGCTCTGTCATTTTGTCAGTGCCGATGGCAAAGTGGTTGTATGGTAAAAACGCACTTAAAACGCCTACTATGAAGGAAAATAACGAAAGACATTGTTTGATTTCAGATGCAAAGTGTTACGCGGGAAACAATCGGAATAAGCTTACTCGCTGGCTTACTCAAAGAACCCTCGGGCAAAATTTAATGTTTTCTTCAATAAATTCTGCTTACCATTGGCATACATCACACAACTGTGATTCATTAAGATCGGTTGCTAGTCCATGACACACGGGGGCATTCGTATAAACTATTCGAGGTGACCGAAGAAGAAGCCGCCATCTTACCAAAGATATGGCAGTGAGTAAGTAAGTAAGAACTTTATTAATGTGTCGAAATCGCTAGCATACAATGTATACTAATTGGGGACACCTAGCTAAAAATTAGTTATCAAGTAAATAAAATAGAAATATATGTACAAATGTATATGTTGAATAAACGGTGAGTCATGCATTAAAATCAATTATGAAATGTATTTACATGTGTATATTGAATAGGTAATGAGTCATGCATTATCTGAAGATCAGTTGTTACTTGTTACATTAAAAAACAGTCTTTGCAAGTATAATCCAGCAGGCTTGTAAAATTAACCTTTTTAACGCGTTTTTTAAAAGTGTCTAATGATTCAGACGATCGGATAGATTTGTCAAGTTTGGACCAAATGACAGGGCCCAGATAAGTCAGGCTGTGTTTGCCATAAGCAACAGTCCGAAATCTCGGTATGACGAAATCAGAGTTTCTAAGGTGATACTGAGAATTAGTAGCAACAAATAAGTCAGCAATGTAAGGGGGGCCAGACCATATTTGACTTTATACATTATGGTTGCAATAGCTTGGAGTCTTCGCGTATAAAGTGCTGGTAGTCTCGCTCTTTGCAAGAGTTCCTCATACGTCGAATTATTGTCACAATAAACAGTACGTAATGTTCGTTCTTGAATTCGTTCTATTGTAGTTTTCTGGCATCAGAAGAACGACAAAAATGCCAGACAGTCTGACAGTATGTGAGATGAGGTAGTATAGCAAATTTGACAATGTGTAATTTAGCTGATGTCGGAATAAGGTTACGTAATCTCAGAAGAACACCCGTTTGACAGGAGGCTTTTCTACAAACATAGCTCACATGATTCGAAAATGATAGTTGATCGTCTAAAGTAACTCCTAAGAGTGTTATCTCAGATTTCTGATCAATTACGATGTCATTAATAACGATGTGTAGATCCTTGTGACAATTCCTCGGACCCAAACGCATCACCTGATACTTTGAAAAATTTCCTTGTAAAAGATTGTTGTTATACCACTTAGAGATGTTGTTTCCTTCCTCAGTTAAAATATTTTCCGTCTCGTTAGTTGTCTTCGCCACTGAGAACAGTTGGTGGTCATCAGCATACATAAATAACCTGTTTTCGTCAGTGGAGAGGGGTAGATCGTTTTGGAAAACATTCCAAAGAAGAGGCCCGAAGCTTGATCCCTGGGGACAACCTCTCGTCGTCGCGTACCAACCGCTTGTTGCTTCTTGACTGATCCTAACTCTGTTTTTCCTATTTGTGAAATACGATCGCATAAGGGCTAGTGAGTTGTTAGAGAAACCGTATGCTCTCAGTTTGTTTATCATTAGGGGAGGGTACAGCGAATCAAATGCCTTTGACATATCAGTGGACAAGACTCCAACAACGTTCCTGTTGTCAACAGCCTTTTTCCATCTTTCCACCAATCCAATGAGGGAGGTCTCACAGCTCTGATCCTTTCGATATGCAGTCAATTTGTTGCCTAACATTGGATCTATAAATGATGCCAGCTGTTTGCTCAGTAACTGCTCAAATACTTTCCCTATCACTGTTAATACTGTAACAGGTCTATAGTTCTTAATGTCTTGTTTGTTATCTTTCTTAAACACGGGTACCCAGTCACCTTTCTTCCATTGCAGTGGCCAATCACAGGATTCGATGCAACGGTTATATAAGTCTGCGAGGGGATAAGAAAGCTCCCTACTTGCTATCTGTAAGATCTTGGATGGTATTTGGTCGTGACCTGTGCTCTTGGTATAATCCAAGTTAGATAGCACAACCGCAATTTCATTCGGCTCAAGCATATGGAATCTAAATTGTGAGGAGTCACCAGGAGGTCCACGATTACAGCTTTGCGTTATTATGTGCACACTCTCATGATGGTACAGTTGGTCCTCGGACATACCTAATAAACGAGTGTCACCGATGTCGTTAGCCACTGAAGAGAAATATTTGGCAAAGTGCTCCGCAATCTTGCGTTGATCCCGTTCAATGACACCTTCGATATCTATGTTAAGTAGGACGTTTTCACACTTTTTCGACTTTGAGTGAAGAAAAGGCTTAAAAACGCTGTAGAAATTCCTAGGATTCGTTTTCAGATCATCAGCTTTTTTGTTCCAGTACTCTTTGATTGCTCTCCGCCGGAGTCTTGTAGCAGTATTCCTCCACGTTTTCATTAGTTCTCGGTTCTCCTCGGTAGGGTTTCTTGCATATCGTTTCGCATACCTCCTCTTTTTCCTAATTGCCTTTTTCCATTCGAGCGTCATGTACGGTACGTCTACTGCACGGACTCTCATCTTTTTCAGCGGAATATGATCATTAATGATGCTAGTGAGAAGAGTGTGCCAATAGGAATGCTGGTCGTCTATTGAATCGAAGATGCTGCTTACATGCCAAGGAGCCATGTCTAAATCCATTTGTAATTCCTTTGAAAATTTCCCGTGAAAGACCTAGAACTGGTGAAACCTTGTGAAACTCGTAAATGGAACACGCATTTTCCAACGGGAAAACAGGACTACCTTTTCAGAAGTTCCGTTTATTTCGGAAATTTTCCATTGGAACGAACCAAAAACATGTGTTCCATTTACATCCCAACCGGAATTTCCGGAATCTCTTGGTAAATGGAAAACGCCCAGGCTTTCACTCTTTACCATCCCGCTTGCATTATGATCGCTTTTTTCCCGCCTTGTTTGGACAATTTGGTCCACCAATGAGTCACGTCGCTTCTCCGTAGACACCGACTGTGGAAAAACACCGTCTGTTGTTTTATAAACAACATTTAGTCAAAGAAACAATAAAGTTAAGCGAATAGAACTGATTGAAGAGCAAATTATTGTGCTATTTGTTGAAGAAATCTCTTTTATGATTCTTTTTTTTTTCTTTTACTTCATTTTATTTTTTTTTTTTTTGACTTTTTCAATTCAGGTACGCACGTGCGTGACGTGCCTGCAGGTAGCTTCGCGCCTGAGTGGACGCGTGTTTTTTGGCCACGTGGCGCAATTCCATTTGCTTCGTCGGTGGTAACAAATCTTTTAGTGGGTTGTTAACATTACAACAAACGTTATCTTATACCTAGTCTCCTATTAACCTTGTCCCGCAAATTAAGAACAGAAATGGTGTGGTTAACAAAGCCATATCGCAAGTCTCTAGATTGTAGCCTACGTATCAATATGGCTAAGATGATATCTAGTATATGCGAGAATGAATGTGGCAGCCATGAACGCGTATCGTTTATGGCTGCGTTGATCATTCATCGGTTCAAGGCAGAGATTAAGTACTCTCACAGATTCTCCTACACTCACAATTAATGATTATCAAGTTAGCCAGGTCACCACCGCAAAATCTCTTGGAGTGACCATCGATAACAAACTCTATTGGAGCAGTCACATCGATAAACTAACAAGGAAAATCACTTCTGGCATTGGGGACATAAAACGAATAAGACACCTTGTCCCTCAAGCGACTTTGCATCTAATATATCAAGCTCTGATTCAGCCACATTTTGACTATTGCAGTATTGTTTGGGGAAACTGTGGGATAACTCTGCAGAACAAGGTACAAAAACTACCAAACAGCAGCCCGTGTTTTGACTTATTCAAATTATGATGCTGATGCCGGTCACTTGTTTGAGCTCCTGGGATGGATAAACCTAGCTTCCCAGCAGCAAATACAAAGAGCCACAATGGTTTATAAGTCTCTGCACGGTTTAGCTCCAGACTATTTATGGTCAAAATTTGAAAGGCGAGAAAACACGTATGACCTAAGAGACTCTGAGAATAAACTTAATGTTCCATTGCCGCGCACAAACTACTATAAAAATAGCTTTAGCTATAGTGGTGTCACTCTTTGGAACAGCCTTCCTTGTGACGCAAGAAAAGCAGAGTCTCTTAGGATATTTAAACGTTAATCAAAGAAGTACGTTGAGGCACGGCATTCGTGGAAAGCAGCTATTAGTTAGGTCTATGTTTTAAGTATAGTGTTTTATAAATAGTATTTTATCCAAAGCAGCTTTTAGTTAGGTCTATGTTTTAAGTATAGTGTTTTATAAATAGTATTTTATCCATTTAATGCATTATTTATAGCTGATGAATTGTCCGTGGGTAAATTTAAAGACTATATATTTATCTATCTCCGTATTCATTCTTCAATCCGCATTCAGATATATGATTTTTATATATTCATTTTCGCAGTCATCACTCACGGGTATAGGTGAACTAACTGAAAACGACCATCTCCCAGCTGGCTTGTTGGGTTGGTGCAGCTCTGCGTCGGTGTCGCAGGAGTCGTGGGTTCGATTCCTGTACAAGCCTGAATTTTTTTTCGGGCTTTGTTTTCATAACTGCGTAAGTATTGTTCATGGCTGCGATGATCATTTACATATTCATATCTTGTATAACTGGCAACTCCCCACACCTGTACCCCATACATGAAGAGTGACAATGTAAGTGAATGCCGGAAAGTTGACGTGCAAGTCATCTCTACTGTAACCATGACTGTCACACACCCTTAGGATTTCTTGATCGTGGACATCCATGCTACTGGAATCAGTGTCGATTCCTCTCAGATCCCTGTTGATGTTGTTAGGGTTAAGTGATGTGGATAGCTTCCTTGCCTCTACGGGTGTACCACTGAGAGTCTCTATCAATAAACTTTTCACTACTGCTTAAGTAGTGTTCATAACTGCGATGATCAGTCACATATTTAGCCATTAATCCGCAGTTTAAATATATGATTTTTCATATATTCATTCTCATATATTCACCACTCACGGGTATATTACGAACCGACAGGGCGACCAGCTTCCAGATGGCTTGTTAGCTCAGTCAGTAGAGCGCCGTGCACCGGTATCGCAGAGGTCGTGGGTTCGAATTCCGTACAGGCCTGAATTTTTTTTGAGGCTTAATTTTCACTACTGCTTAAGTAGTGTTCATAACTGCGATGATCAGTCACACATTTAGTCATGTAAACTTAACTTCGTTGTATGCTCGTAAACAGCGGAAGTTGTGGTACGGGCGAGTACAAGACCCCTGTCATGCTCCTTCAGTTCTTTCTTGCATCAATATTCGTGTTTCTCCGATGTACATTTTGCTGCATTCCGGCTGATAGAATCCTGTACACCACAAATTCTTGTTTGTATCGATCGATAGCGTCCTAAGGTCTCACCGAGTCACCTAAGTGTCTTGTCAGTCGGATTTAATGGCGATGTGACTGTGTGACAGTGCGAATTTCTTGTTTGTTTAGGTAGCGACGAAGAGGCTCCGGTACCCCTCTAAAGTAGGGTAGAACCCTGGTGGACCTGACTGACTCGTTAACGGTTCTCTCCTAGAGGCGTCCGTCAACTAAATCTAAAATGGTGGAAAAATAACCCTCAGAAAGGAGACCAGACGGCAAACGTTTCCATCTCTTTAGGGATGCCTAATAGGCACGAGACGCCTTGCTTAGCTGAACAGACCCTTAACAACATTAACACCACGTTTTACAGATTGGCGTTTGTGTGAAACATACCGGTACGCTATCATGTGAAGTATTGTTCCTTGTTTGTTGGTTTTCTTGTAGAATCCCTTCTTAATACTTGCAACAGTATTTGCAATCAGTATTTACAATTACTACTCTTTGAGTTTTAGAATGATAGTAGGGGTGATAATGACAACTGTGCAATTGAGCTTCGCAAGTAATTCATGTTTGCTTTGATTTTAGCGTACTTCGCTCTGTGGTTCGTCAGCAATACTAGTTCCACTTTTCTAAACCAACAAACCAATCGTGACTCACTTCTCTGCATGCCTCTAATTCTGATTGATTCGTAAAGCTTGCGCTGATTACGTCTTTATGATTGGCCCGGCCATTCATGGTAATTAACGTTAAGCCTGGTTTCCATATGATCACAGACGATCGCAGACGATCGCGGATCGCAGATCGCAGACAATCGCAAAGAGAGCTGTTTCCATATAATCGCAGACGATCACAAACGATCGCAAAGCCGACTGTAGCCATACAATTCGGTCAGCGGAAATGTCAAATGTACACGCGCGTTGTCGGAATTACAAATATTGTGGGATAGGTTTCGATCGCAAATCACACAACTTTGGTTTCCATATGTAGTCTAGTGGCTTAGCGGAATGATCGTGACAGACTGGACAAAAGTGCCAAAAACATGTAGCTTATCACTAGTTAATCAATTCTAGGATGGGTGCCCAATCCAATCGTCTATCGTTCTCATTTTATTAAGCAATCAAATATCTCACGTAATAGCTATCATGGGGTACCTGTGGTGTAAATAACAAAACATAGAATTTTACTATTAATGTGAAGAAAATAGTAAATAACCCTTTTAGTCTACAGAATTTCAAATATTCGAAAGGAATAATAGTTATTGCGTTCGAGAAAGGAGAACGCACACCTAATTTTGTGTTTGTTTCCTTGTGTTTGTTTGCTTGGTGTTCCTGTGCAGGATAATACTGTAAGGACAATACCGTAAGGACTCCAAAATTATTTTTTAGGGGCGAATAGTCGCAAGGGGTCGAGAATTTATCGGGGGAAGTCGGAACTTAAAGTCGGAACAGTCGGGTAGGCTTTTTATGCGCTGGCGTTACTTTCGTGTTGAAAGATGGGTCGTGCAAATACTCACGTTCTGCACGTTAGTCCTTATTTGAATTCCTTGTATTACACTACGGCAACCAGTTGCTGTTTTCATCCCGAGAAAGACTTGTTTTGAATTTCGCTCGCTTTTCTTTGCTGTTTTTTTTTTTAGCTACCAAATACACTGTACTAATCTCGTACCCAGAACTCCCAAGGCCACAAGTAGGATCTGGGTACGAGATTAATGTCTAGCTACTCACAATAACATATATTTGTATTGTGATGAAATACAGATCGTACCGTTTGATTCAGTGCACAACTGATAAGCTTGGGTTGGCCTGTGCTGCAAACAACCCCTCAAAAGTGTAGCTTGGTAACCCACATTTATGTAATATGCATTTATACATTAATAAGCATAATTTGGATGACCTTCGAAATAAAATCATCACAGAAATCCTAATGTTCGTTATATAATCTTTTAATTGCCTAACAAACTTTGTAAAGGGCTTATAATATATCTAATAATAACAATTGCTTGGTAACCAGGAAATTTTGAAACATTTTATGAAAGGAAAATAAGCAATTATCATTCAGGGAAATCCTTGCATTTAATTTGAGCCATTTTACACTTCAAAACTGTCAAAAATACTATTTTAAGACAAAAAGCCTGGTTACCAAGCACAGCAGTGTGAAGATGAAAAGTATTTCCCAGTTTATACGTTAACGAAAAGTTTCTTTATTGGGCACCAGAAGCGTACAGCACCCATCCCAGATTTAATACTCATATCCCTAGCAAACTGCATACAAAGTTTGGCACTTTTGTCCGCTATGTCACGATCCTTCTCAAAATTTGCGTTAAGCCAATAGACTATGATCGCAGGATCGCTATTGATCGCAGACGAGCGCAGAAGATAGAACATGGTTCTATCTTCTGCGATCGCCTACGATCGTGATCGCAGGATCGCAGATGATCGCAGAAGTATGTTTCTATATGATCGCAGACGATCGCAGAACGTTTTGCTATCTGCGATCCGCGATCGTCTGCGATCATATGGAAACCAGTCCTTTGGTTTTATGACAATATTCAATTGAAACAGTGAACAAAAATGATGAAAATAGGTTGATATTGCGCTCTAAGAATTAAACAGAAGAAAAAGCGCCGAGTATTTCAGGCTGAATTTGTTTTGGTATGTATATGTTGTAGATAAAAATTAAGTTCAGGTAAAAAAAATTTATTTGGGTTGAAAATCAATTCCTTTGTCTCTATGAGATTCAACCTAGGTTAAAAAATTTTTTACCTGAATTTAACTGTTTGCCTACAACACATATATCACAACAAGTCAAGCGAAATCCGTGAAAGAAGAAGTCTGCTGTTCTGGAGTTGATCTGAGACGCTGACATTTATGGAGAAGGCAGGGGCAGCTTAAAGACGTACAGTTCACATTATTTGCCCCTGAACTGAAATGATTGATAACGTAACTCCGCATGAAACGGAAACAAGCTGGAACTTACTGAGCTATAGAAAGAAGACTCAGTTAAGTATCTTGTTCTTGGTATCCTGCCGCCGTATCACTGGTATACGTAGGCCATTTCATATGTTTTCTGTCTTAGGAAGTATTTTCATTCGGTACGACCGCAAGTTATGTTGTGCAACCATAAACATCTGCAGATCCAGAAGAGGTTCGCCTTTGGGTCGACAATAAAGTGACCCGCAGAGATAGATGCGTTAAAACGGAGGTTTGAAGAGGCCGTGCGCACCTGGAGTTAACTGACCATTCTACGATGGCTCTTTGAAATGTTTAACAACAATGAATTTTTTTTGTTTCTGAATAAAAGAAAACAAAACCAAGCCCCTTGTAGTCAGGCCACAGACAAACACATGTCCTAGGCGATCACCTTTGTAGACACGAGTTCCTGACTTTTCAGGTGCTAATTTCAGTGCGTTTTTAGCATCGTGCTAGTGTGTCATGCAAATTGTGCATTTTTTTGATTTACCGCCCTTTTTAGTGTCTTTTTAATGGTTCGGTCCCGGAGGTTCGGTATACTAGGTTTCCTTTCATGTGTGTACCCCGAGTTACCCTGCTACAGATCTTAGAACTTTCGTATTTATTTTACGTCCGTTATCTGGCTTTGCTGATATATATTTTCTTTCTTTCTTCTTTTTTTGCAACGTAGTCCTATAAAACGCTTTGAAGGGAACCAGTGAACAGTTTAGGATACCTCACAAATTAACGTGATTTGGTAAGCTGAAGCCACTCTAAAGGCACTAAGGCCACATGGTAGCGGGCATTACCCCTTAAATCTACCAAAGCAAAGATTGAGCCCAAGCATTAGCAGCCATGGACAGCTGTTTCGGCCTTGTTAGGTCTCATCAGCATGGCATAGCTAATGCCCAGGCTCAAGTACTTGGGTACTTGAGCCTGAGCATTAGCTATGCCATGTTGATGAGGCCTAACAAGGCCGAAACAGCTGTCCATGGCTGCTAATGCTTGGGCTCAATCTTTGCTTTGGTAGATTTAAGGGGTAATGCCCGCTACCATGTGGCCTTAGTGCCTTTGGAGTGGCTTCAGCTTACCAAATCACGTTAATTTGTGAGGTATCCTTGTCACTCCAGTCACATCCCACAAGCTTTACGTTTCCAGGGAACAGTTTAGTCGAAGTAAAGCTAATTTCAGAGTGTATGGAGTGTTATTTACGAGCATTAGAGAAGATGATGATATAACATCTGTGATATCTTGAAACAGCTCTTTTACTCCTTTAAACGATTTCTACTAAAAACTAAAGTGAAAACGTTAACATACATTGCTTATTATGGTTGCGATTGCGGCTGTCTTAACTTAAGGCGGGTGTGGTTGAAATGAGTTCCTGCCATGCGTGACAAAGTGTAAAGCCCAAAAAATCAGTTGTTTTAGTTATTCAAGGAAACAAAGTGCCAGTCACATGTTTAACGTGTAAAGCTTGATAAAGGAAGCTATTTAATCCGGGTCACAGTTCATATTTGTTAGACAATGCGAAATTGAGAGTTTCTATTAATACCTTAACCTAGGCCTTCATTTGGGGCGCATCTGTCGTGTAAATGAAATCGTGACCTATTAAGAGTATTAATATACGTGATACCCCAATTCATGCTCCGTTTAAAGCAAAGCATTATAAAGTTTGCAAAGCGCTTTGTACAAAATTGATGTTATCGGGTTTCAGTCCCATTCTTTGTCTCTTGGCAACACTGTTTTTTCACACGAATTTGGCGTACAAGTCGGTAGTAGGAAAGTTATTGATGCATATTTCAAAAGAAAACTCGAGAACTCTGCTTTTTTTCCAAGGAACTTTTTCTTTTGGACGTAGTGATGTTTTGTGCTTTCGACCTCCTGGCAGAAGACAGAATAAAAATCAGCTGAACCAGGTGGACAAGCTCGCAATGTACCTTGGGTAACATCAACAACAAAGCCGTTCTGAGTGCAAGTGTGTAGTTGTGCACAGTAAGATTTCATAGAATTCACGTTGTCGGCGTTGAATGGAATCGAGGATGTGATAAAGTTTTGTGAGATTACCCTGAGGTCTAGCGTACAGTAACGAATTTAAATCGGCCATGGTTAAGTTGAACGGGGTAAAAGATCAAAGTAGTGCCGATTCGGCGCCAACTTCGAGTGGTGGATTGATCTGTTTTATTTGTGGAGCGTCAAATGCCAACTGGCCAGTCTACTGTAGAACTCGAAATTCGGAAAAAATGCCATTTTTCCCGTTCTTGGAGTACCACGAGCCTTCTGAAGGCGCTCGGCCGATGGATAAAGAAAGTGGCCGAGTAGATTCTTGTACAGTTTGTTTCTCTTTCCTGACTCAACAATGGCATGCATTCGAAGCCAACGAAACTCCAGTGATCAAACGAATCTACTGGCTTAAAAGGTCGGGACCTGATGCAATCATTGAAAGAACTGCAAGCCCACTTGTGAACAGTCAAGTTACGGGCGAACAATCCATGCGCGATGATGTTAACACAAAGGCAGCCGAGGAGAATTATACTAACGAATTAAGCCCTGAACAGTCCATGGAGGTTCAAAATGAACCTTTGGGAGGAAGTTGCAACGCAACTCCGTCAGCTAGGGATGACGTGAATCAAATGTCTGAAGACACAGCTGTAGTCTTAGTGGAGAATACTCCGATCAGTGTTAATTCGCGACGCTCTGTGGGTCTAGAGACATGTTATATATGTAGCAGAAGAAAACCTAAAGAATTTATGAGGAGTGTTCACACAAGACCACAACTCAAAACAGAGACCCCGTTTTATCCTTGCCTTGCTCGACACGCACCGCCCACTATGGCAAGGCAAATGGATTACCTGGGAAAAGTACTTGTTTGTGAAGCTTGTCAAAAATTCTTGTTTCGCCAGTGGCAAGTTTTTCAGAAGAATTCAACCCCTCTTGGAGAGAGACAGTACCAACTAAGATCTGACCCCTCCCTCCCAAGGGAACAGCAATCCCAACTTTCAACTATGGTTTGTTTTATTTGTGGAGTAACTCAACCTGCAACATCAGGTAGATTTCTTTATTCACACAAGCATGCTCCTGGTCACCCCTATTACCCATTCCTAAACAATCTGCCCACACCAGATGGTGCCATGCCCCTAACAAAGCAAGGTCTGACAAGAGCTTGCAGTGGATGCCGCAAGTCACTCATTAGGCAGTGGAAACAGTTTGAAGCTATGGGCATTGATGATGAGAAGAGGGAATACAGAATACGCAATGAAGTCATGGTCAAACCAGAAGGAAGCATGATAGAATCACCAGAAATACCTGCAAAAATTGCATGCTATACATGTGGTCAGCACTGTTGGCAGTCTGATTTGCGACCTGTTCATACAAAAGCAAACTCCAATAGTTTAAAAGGTAACCTTTATTTTCCTTTCTTAGCCTCACTTAAGCCTCCAAATGGCGGCAGACCTGTGGACTCAGAAGGCCGGACACTTGTATGCAAGACATGTAACAAACAATTGAAAATCGAGTGGGAAGCATTTGAAAAACAAAATGTACCCCACAAAGAACGTTCTTATATGCTGAAAATGAGTGCTACTGTCACAGAAGATGGAGAAATCTTGTCAGTTTGTTTTCTTTGTGGTGTTACCATTAATGCATCTCTCAATTTCAAACTGTATTCGTACCCTCATAGTGGAAAAGGGATCCATGATGGTGGACCCTTCTTTCCTTTTTTGTCATCCAGGGAATCCACACCTAATGCTCAGCCAATAGACAGTGAAGGTACGATAATCACTTGTGAGATATGCTATAGGAACTTAATGATACAGTGGAATGTGTATGAAGGATCTGACATCCCAGAAGAGTCCAATAGATGGCTACGGAAATATCTGGTGGGATCTCTTCATTGTTATCTTTGTTGTAAACAAGTTTCAAGAGTATCTTCTGGAGCTGTTAACAAGCAGCTTGTCACATTTCCTTCTCATCACCAACCACCAAAAACTGGAATTGTGGTAAACAATGGCAGAGATGTTGTTTTGTGTTCCAGTTGTCAGAAGAAAGTGCAGAGAGAGCTGGAAGCTATGGATGATTCCACTGACATGTTAGGCATGAAGCAATGGGAACAAGGCAATCAACAGAGTCCTCAGGTAAGATATGTAAGGTTAAGGAATTGTTTTTCTTTTGTTTGAATGAGTTAATAGGATTAGGTGTGTGACAAATCAGGGCTGGCATTTTTTGAGTAGAGTGTAGCAATTGGGAACGTAAGAGGGTAATTTGGAAGCTGTTATCAATATGTGACCCTTGGGTGGATTAAAACTTCAGGCACATAGTGTGAGGAGTACGAAAAAAAAATTTATCAAGTACAAAAGGCATTAACCACCATCTGCTTTGACATTATTCATCGAATTAATGTAAATACATTTCAGTTAATCCCTACAAGCCTGTTTCATTACATCAGCTTTGTGATTATTCTTGTTATATGCCATTTACATCAACTCTTAACCTAACCTTTAAACTTTTTTTCAAATATTATTTAACCTTTAGCTCACTAAAACAATTTATCTCATTTATCACTGGTGAGTCGTAGCAAGCTGGCACAATAATTGTCTGGGTAATAGCATTCAAAATCCAAAATTTTGTCCAATTGTGGAATGTCAGAGTTGGGGCATTTACAAATGCACACTAAGCTATATGACATCATTTGGATTACTTAAGAAGATTGTAGAAACTGGATTGATGAGTAAAGTGATTGTGTATAGCAGGCAAACTAGATTTGAAAAGTCATATTCATGCTCAATCTAGCCTTACTAAAAAGATGCATCTTTAAAAATTTTTTAAAAGTGTCAACAGTTTTGGCCATTCTAAGTGAGCAGAACAGAAATGACTTATTGTGTTGGGGGAAAGTGAGTTGAATATCCCACCCCCAAAAATCCTGTCAGCAAATCGATATCAAATCATGTGATGTCCGGCTATGGTGAAAGAAACCAAAAGCCGTGATCGGTAAAAAGACAAGAGAAAGCTTTCTCACATTACTTAACTAAGGTGCCATCCGTAAGAAGAGAAGCAAAAGAGAACAAGGTTCTGGTGTCGGAAGAGAAGTACCTCATCATCTGTAAATATTTTAAAGAATGTTTTGTATAATTTATATAAACATCTTAAATTAAATCAGATTAGGGATGGATTTTTTACTCCTTTTTTAGAAAAGTATTTGTGTATTGTAACTTTTAGATTAGTTTTTATTTTGTAATTTTGTATATATTTTATTTAATTTGTAATATATCATTAATTAAGAGGGCCACAAGTTTATTACTGTAGTTGTTTAACTATTAATGACGTTTGGATTGATTGATCTGGTTCAAGGAACACTGAACGACAGTGTGTAAGATCAAAAGCGTCTTATACATGGCTGTCATTAAGTTTTGAAACAGGTGTGACATGAAATGTGTTACCCATAACATCTATAATAATAATAATCAACTGTATTTAAAGAGGGTATCCACATGACCCAACATAACCCAACAACAAAAGATGAAACTATCACCATTGCTCAATCTTTTGCCTCTGGAAAGGCCGCTGGCTATGATAGTATCCCAATGTTTAAAGAATCCGTCCAGATTATTTCAGAGCCTGTGGCTCACATTATGAATTTGTCAATTGCTTATGGTATTGTTCCAGATCAAATGAAAATAGCTCATGTAGTACCCCTGTTTAAAGCTGATGACCCATCATTGTTCACCAACTATAGGCCTATTTCAATTCTACCTAGCTTTTCCAAATTTCTTGAGAGAATCATCTACAGTCGGATAGTTGATTATTTGACTAATTTACATATTCTCTGTGATAATCAGTTCGGTTTGAGGAAAAATCACTCTACCGTTCTTGCTTTGATTGATTTGCACGATAAAATTTTGTCTGCTTTGGATAATGGTGAATTAGCGGTTGGTGTCTTTTTAGATCTCTCTAAAGCTTTTGACACAGTTAATCATTCTATCTTATTTGATAAACTTGAACACTACGGCATACGTGGCTTGGCCCTGAAATGGATAAAGAGCTATTTTTCAAACAGACTTCCACAAAGTTCTGTTGTAGGACCTTTATGTTTTCTGCTTTACATCAACGATATAAACAATGCATCTACATTATTACAATTGATCTTATTTGCTGATGATACCAACGTTTTTTTGTCTCATAGGGATGCAAATTGCTTGGCTAACATTCTGAACACTGAGCTAAATAAGTTGTCAATTTGGTTCAGAGTTAACAAGCTCTCATTAAACCTAAAAAAAACTAAATTTATGGTATTTAAACCAAGTCAAAAACGTACAAGTCATGATATTCAGCTTTTAATAAATGACCATAAACTTGATCAGGTAAAAGAAACAGTTTTCTTGGGAGTAATCCTAGATGAAAATTTAAATTGGAAGTCCGAAATCTCACATGTGGCCAACAAAGTCTCTAAGTCTATTGGAATAATTCGCTAATCTAGTTTCTACCTGTCGACAAAATCTTTACGAACATTATATTTTTCATTGGTCTATCCATACCTTTTTTACTGCAACTTAGTTTGGGCCTCTACTTACAGAACTAACCTTGTTCATCTTGTAATTCTACAGAAACGAGTGGTGAGAACTATAGCTAAAACCAATTTCCATGCACATACTGATCCAATCTTTAAAAATCTTGGTATTTTAAAATTTGATGACATACAACTATTACAACTAGATTTATTCATGTACTCCTTTCAAAACCGTACTCTTCCTTTAAAATTTGATTGTAAATTTACCTTACAGAGCCAAATTCATTTGTATCATACAAGAAACTCTCATTCATATCGTTTGCCTTTTTGTCGGACTAACATCAAACAATTTTCCGTTTTTTACCAAGGACCTAAATTTTATAACTCTTAAATTCCAAGATCGTCAACTCGTCCTCTCCTGTCTCCTTTAAGAAAGCACTTAAGCCGTTTATTTGTAATAACTATTAGTAGTTTTAGATATAATGTGATTAAGTATTAACTTTATTTGCAGCTTGTAACCTATTGTAATTGTATCCGTCGTCATGTTCTTTTTTCAAAATTTCATCTTGTAAAACAATAACTGAGGAGGCCTAATTAACATAAGCTTCATAGTTTCCTTTAGGTCTCCTTGCCATTGTAACTTCTATCCATTCTATCTTTTTTGTTTTCCTTATAATAATGCTGTTTGTGGTTTGGCAGATAAATAAATAAATAAATAAATAACAGCTTAATGCTGAATGGAAAACTGCAAGTGGAAAGACAGTAGTTGATAAGGGTTGCAACCAAACTGGCAATACCCAGTGCAGCGATTTTTAACACTCAAAGGCCAAGACCAGCCGCTCCTGTCGCTTTGCTAGAGGGCATTTCCTGCAACATTTTCAGAAATTATTAGATGTTAATTGTTAGATGTTGATGCCCCGACGTTAATCTTAAAAATTTCTAATTATCATCAACCAAACTAGCTGTTAGTATTACATCCTTATGTTCTTTGTCGTCTTAAAGGTTCTTGCTCTTCTCGTGTAAATGCTAGCTATCTGTGAATGTATGTCTATACCTATTTATTTATTTATTTATTTGTTTGTTTATTAGATATTTAGCTATTTATTTATTTATTTATTTATTTATTTATTTATTTATTTATGGGTCATTCCTTAGTATGTTGTCTGTTGCGGAATCTACATTTCAGAGCCTTTTGGTATGGCCTATCTTGAAATCTACACAACAGAGCAAAATGATACCACTTCTGCATGGTAGATGACTATTACATCTATACACAAGAGTAGTTTAATTCATGCTGATTCAGATGATTGGAAGGCCATACTAAGTTATATGGCTGTTGCAGAATCTACACAGAAAATTCTCTATTTTCATTACACCATTTTCAAATTACAGTGTAGAAGTCCTCTGAATCTGGCATAAATGTAAAATGTCTGTCTGCTTTAGAGTAAAGGACTTTTTATCTTTTTTATACAAATGCCAAAACATTTAAATTTTATTGCTCACATCCCAATCATAATTAGCTCATTTTAAACGATGGTGCTGTTGCGGAATCTACATTGCGGAAACTACATCAAGTACTTTATTAATGCAACAACAATAACAGCAGCAAAGCATATAAAGAACAAATTTTGACATGACTTACAAAGTTGCCAAGCCAACTAAAATTACCAACAATACTCTATAAATGTGAACTGCACATGCTCAGTAATTAGCTAGGCCAGTTCTTTCAACATTGCCCAAAAATGGTGTGCAGTTTAAAGAAGTTATAAATTAAGCCACAAAACAGTAGATCCTGCTGAAGACACATGTATTTTGCTCCCACATGAAATCAGCTACTATTATTCTATTATTTTGTTTCACATTATGGAAAATGGTAGAGTTAACTCACAATAGCTGTAGTTTCTTCAACAGAATTGTAGATTCCGCAACAGAAAAACACTCATTTTTTTGCCCTTAGAAGAAAACATCTGTGATATATTGGTGTAGCACAATGTACCTCAAGGCAAGAATTAGAAGTTTCCAAACTGGGTTAAACTTTTTAAAATTTGTTCACTTACAACGAAAACTTTTTGGTGTCAAAATGTTGCGGAATCTACATTTTGCTAGTGGAAGGCAACTACTACTTAGGCTGTAAAGACAAGGTTGACCTTGACTACTTGGTTTAGAAAAGGACCAGTATTAGAAGATATCTAGAGGTCTTATTAAAAGTTTCAGCTTTAAATTTTTTCTTAACCAAACAAGATAATTGTAGATTCCGCAACAGCTATTTCATGGTTGTTGATAATTAATTATAATTTATGTGAGTGTGCCGACTTGTCTATGTAAAGCGCCTATTGTAATGTAAACTTAAGACACTCTACTACAATTTAAAACGTACCTGGGGCTGGTTTGAAGACATTTTAAAAACTGATGTCCAGGTAAAAAATACTGTGGAATGACCCTTATTTATTTTATTTTTATTTATGTATGTATTTATTTTTGATTGTAAGCTACACAACCTGCCTCGATTAGCTTTGCTACATGTGGGTTGTGTATTTTTCTAAATTGTATAATTATTATTATTGTAATATTCGAAATAAAGTGAAGTGAAGTGAAGTGAATTTTCGTCAAGCTGTCGAACATAACAATCTCTTACTTGCAAATCCCTTGAGAGATCTCTGATCAGTGACCATAGCTTCTTTGGACGGTTTCGGTTTTTCTCTACTTAAGACTTGAAAAAAGCTTTCTTTGCATTCCTAATGAGCCAGGTAACTAGTCTTATATTGCTCCATGAACATTGCTTATTTTTGCACATTTTTGCATCGTAAAATTGAAATAATTGAATGGGAATTAAACAAAAAGCTATTGTCAATAACAATAATGGTGCAAGAACTTGTCAAAAATATGAAAGTATGAAGTGCAAGCCATTGAATGACTGCAGGTAATAGGTTCAAAAGGTCACACTGTAGAATGTGATTGGTGAGTGTATTTGTAATCCTGCAATGGCAAGAAAAGGAAACTGTAACATGCCAGCTCCAAACAAAAGATTGCTTAGATAGAATGAGGATGAATCTTGTGCTAGAATTACCCAGAAATCAAAATGTATTCTGCTTTCAGGTATCTCTACTATTAAAGTGAATTGAATTTACTTTGTCTGTTAAATACAGTAGAACCTCGATTATCTGGACCTTGATTATCTGGAGTTCTCGATTATCCAGACTATTTCCTCTGATCCCAGATTTTTCATGAATATTAGCAAGGCAAGATGAAGATCCCTAGAAACTATCACTGGTTATTAGGTTATTGATATATAGAAAAGGTTTGTTTTCTTTCAAAATGATTATAGCAAACATTTTAGACTAAGGCAGCCACGGTTTTTTTGCATGAAGTTCAATCTTATAATACAGTATGCCATTGCATTAAATTCTGATTTCCTAATAACTTCAGCTTTATTTTGTCCCATTAATATTCACATTTTTGATTATCTGGACTTCCGATTATCTGGACTAAATACTCCAGTCCCAGCAAGTCTGGATAATCACAGGTTGACTGTACCAAGAAACTTCAGGTCCCTTTCATCTTCTTTCCAGAAAAGTGTATGAGCCAACGTAACCTAATTACAGGTGTTCGCATTATTGACACCATTTTTTTCTTTACAGAAAACTTGAATGTCTTTTCAAAAAGTTGCTTTATGCAAGTAAAATAATTTAATGTGACTTTGCTTTACAAGGAATTGTATGAGGGGTCCTAAGTGACTTGAGCCACTGAGCAGGGTTGGGCTTGTAATAATTCTAGTCAGCTTAATATCAAGAGATTAAAGGCTCATTATCACCCTTGATCCAACACGGTCGTTTGTTTTTGTTTTGAAATTGCGCCATTGTTAAATGATGCCTCTGATTAGTCAATTATTTTTATTGGACTTTTGGTCTGGTTCATCGTGCTGAGTTGTCACTTATGCCCGGTTTGGCAAAGCAGATGGCTACAAATTCAACTTGCATATTTCTTCATATTTCTTCATTAAAACCGTGAACAATCCGTTCGCAGGATTAGAATCAAAACAGCAAAGTATTGAACGATCCGTTATTGATAAAACTCGCTGATTATGTGGCGAGGATGGTGACAAAATATCCACAAGAAAACATTACTGTTGGCTGCTGCTGTTGTCGGGTAATGGTTTGCAGTAAGAAAAATACTCGTATGTTCTCATTCAATTATCCTGTCCTTTCACTTAATATTGTGTTGAAAATACAGTAGACCATGTGGCTTGACAAAGGGAGGAAAACTTTGAGCTCTGAATTAAAACACGGAAGGAAACAAAAGTGGTGTAGTCCACATCGATTATGGACATCTTGGCGAGAAAGAGAATTAATTTTCATGCAGGTTAGGCAAGCTGCAAACTGAACATAAAGCTAGAATGCCCGATGGGGCATAAAAGGGCAGTCAATAAAGAGACATAGCGACAAATCGTATTAAAAACACTAAAAAGTTGACCAAAGCCGCCAGAACCCATCACACAAACTGACCTTGAGGTAAAACATCAAACTTGCAGAAAACAGTTGTCCAGCCAAGTAAAATTTTTAATATTCGCCATCAAATCAGTTTCCAAATCGCAGTAAGTCGGCTCCAACAAGCTGAGCGAATTCTTGAAAGCTCCAAGGTAAATCCTGTAAATCCTCCTTGAACCTCACTTTGATATAAAACAACGCTGCGAAGTTACCACAACCGACTACTGCCACACTGACTCTTTTGACTTTACACGGTCCAAAATTTACATACATACAAATTGTTCCAAAAATAATACAAGGAAAATGAAGAAGAATAAACAGAGAACATATTTACAGCCATAAATTTGGAGATTTGTTCATGATGCGATAAAACAAGAGTGATAAAACAAGGGCTTCGATGTCTGAGTAATTTAGCGTTACGCAAAATTCCAGAACTAATGGTTGTGGCGTGCGATGCATCAAGGGTGACAATGGGCCTTTAAAATAAAGGAAATGTTGTTTGCTTTGGCTTTTTGAGCACATATATCCTTACTTTGAGAATACATCTGTTCACTTTAGTTTTATTTGTAAATGCATCTTAAATCGGAGTTATTCATGCCACCCAATGTTGTCGATATTTGTCTTGCTGGTTCTTCGAATTCCTTTGTGAATCTCTTTATTTTGGAGCTGTCATGTTACATTTTAACTCAGAAAATTGGCAAATTTCCAGTTTCAGAGTTGTAGGTGTGAGGCTGATTTCACTCCTTTACTCCTTCGACTCCTGTTAAATACTTTGTACACGATCCGCTGACCATTGCATAACACTTGACATATAATAATTATCCATATATGTGGCTAAAATTCCAACCTTTCAACATGGAAACTTTACTATCAAAATTACAAAAAATTAATCATGAAAATGACCAAATGAAAAAAAACAAATTTCATCAGGATACTACAAAAGACAAACAAAAGATAAACAGAAGGGGAGGAACTTGCTTTTGATAATTTTGTCTGGGATAAAAGGAACAAGTAGCACAGGTAAATTTGGCCCTAGAAAGACTTAATCATGTGTAAAATGTTCTGAGTTTAGTGGCTCATGTTTGCCATTTTAATTTTGTAGAGTATCTTGGTGTCAGGTGACATGTCCAAACCATCTACAGGTGTTTTCTCTGCTTGATCATAGAAAGCATTATCTCATGGTTCCCGGTTCTATCCACTATTTCTTTGGCTATACTCTCATTTGCACTGTGCTCCTGGTATGATACACCTTACATCTTTCTGTAGCATTTGAATTTGAAAGCATTTATCTTCTTCTCTGTTTCTGAGTGTAAAGTCTAAGACTCCCAGGCATACAGGGCTGTTGACCACACTACTGATCTTAGAAGATGGATTTTTGTCTTCAGGGAGATGTTTCTGTTCTTCCACACAAGAGTTAGTGTAGTCAGTGCCAACGTTCCAACTGCTATCCTGATCTTGATTTCTTTTTTCCCATTCACATCTTCAGTCAAGGTGCTTCCGAGGTAAACAAATTTGTCAACTTGTTCCAGTCTCTTGTCTCCTATTTTTATGAGCTGACTAACGTTTACTGTTGCTTTGCCTGTGACCATTAATTTGCTCTTCTCAGCACTGATTTATGACAATGCTGTCAGGGCTCAAAGTTTACAACCAGCTGGTCGCACATGCCACTAGAATTTTTATCATGTGTCTAAAAAATCATGTGTGATCGCACTTGCATGCCTAAAGTGCATGAGTTTTGAACAGTGCGATTGAGTTCATTGCTAGTTACCTGACCATCCTCATGAATTCTGACTGGTTAGACATGAAAAGAAACCTTGAAATAATTAATTCAAATGAAATTGTAGGTATAATACAATCAGGCTCCAAATAAAGCCAGTGTGTGTTTTATCTGTCCTCTGAATGATGCTTCCATTCAATCCCAGACTCTTAAAGACTCTGCTGTCACGTGTAAGAGAAGTCCACCTTCCAAAGCACGTTCTTCTCTCCATCAATCGAGTTTGCCGATGTCAACTCAAAAGAACTTGTAACTTATAAACCACACAATTAGCTTCAATGCAATAGCTGTTTAGCTTTCAGCTCTCCTAGTAATTAATCACAAGAAACACATCCAGATGAGGCCCTGCCAGGGTAAATTCCAACAAGCAACATCGCCCAAAAAGTAGCGACAGCACATAAATGAAATCCCGACCATTATGATGGCCGTTCACAATTTTTAAATGAATAATCACTGTACCTTTTCTAAGGGAGCCTTTTAAAATCTAATTCTTGTGGTATATCACGGCCAACAGACCAAGCTTTAATCTAAACTGAAATGTTTGTGAGCAGTAAACTGACAGTGGATATGGTCTTAGTTATTCGTGTTAATTTCAAAGGAAATGGAATGTGGAATTTTTCTGTCATTTAACTTAACACAAAGTGTAATACATATTGAGATTGCGGAGAAGTTTGATTAAAAAAAATGTAACAGTGTTACTGTTATCTTCAACGTACAGTAAGAGCCTGAATGGAACAAACACAGAATTGAACACATACTGATAAATGATTACCGTAAAAGCTCTATTAGGCCCCTGGGGGCTTATTTAATTTCAGGCCTCATTGACGGGGGGCTTAATAGAGAGGGGGGCCTTATTTGAAATCTCAAACATGCCATTTTCGTCTTATAATAGTTTTTGTACCAAACTCAACAATTGCAGTGAAACTTGATTATTTGATAAAGAGCAACAAACAGTATTATGTGTTTGAGTGTATAATTGGTTAAAAGTAAACCAACTGAGCTGCATGAAGTGAATTCGTAAGAGGGAATAGGAGGGGCTCATTACAAAATCTCATGTTCCAAAATGGGGGGGGGGGGGTATTAGAGAGGGGGGGCTTATTACAAAAAAATGACTTCAAAATGGGGGGCTTATTAGAGAGGGGGGCTTAATAGAGCTTTTATGGTACTTAAATACAAGGTCTGAAGCTCTTTGTTGCCACCAGTATTTTAAGCTATTCTCGTAACATTTTTGGCTGTGCACCTAAATTTTTGACAGTGTGTCTAGAAATTCACACCTGGTAGCACAAGTGCTCCCATAGCCAAAAGTAAACTTTGAGCCCTGTGCTGTGCTGTTTAGTTTCTCAGTGAATAAGGTGTTCTTCGGTTTCTGTCAGTAGACCAATATTGTCAGCAAACCTGAGGTTATTGATGACTCTTCCTCCAATTTTACCCCAACTTTAAGTTCTTCCAGTGTTTCAGTCATAATTTCTCAAGGAACAGGTTTAACGACTGTGGTGACAACAAACACCCTTGACAGATGCCAACCATTGGTTTAAACCATTTGTGTGCAGTATGTGTTGCCTGTTGCCTACTTATATCACAATATCAAAGAATTAACACCAATACAGAAGAAAGCCATTATTGCATTCTTGAACAAAGGTGATACATTTGTGTGCCTTCCAACAGGCCACTGCACCGGAAAATCCCTGATTTTCGTACTGGTCATCTGCGTACCCACTAAATTACAAAGTTTGCAACTCTACTATCCCATGGCCACTAGTTTTGCTCGTGTCTCCTTTGAACTCCCTCATAAAGAACCAGATATTATCGCGTGAAAGACTGGGAGTCAAAGCTACCAAGATCAAAGGTGACATGCCTTCCCTTGAAGGCATAGAAATCACGTATGTGAGCTTGGAGCATGTAGAGATTATTGACAGTAACTCCTGAACTATTAGAATGTTTACTTCATTTGATCAAGAATTTGATGCACCAAAAGCACTTTTTGCATAGTTGTGTTGACTCTTGCCCAAAGTATGGTGTTCTTTGCTGTACGTGACAAACTTTGCCTTTCAGATCTTCAGAATTCAAGGACCCCTAAGAGTTTTAACTGCTCAGCTTTAAGTTTTAAAGCCACGCAAAACAAAGTTGCCATATTTTCCTGTGACCGCTGGCTTTACTGGTATTCGAGGCACATAATTTATGGTAAATTTGCGATGCTAAGGAGTTCATGGCATTTTCCCATAAATCTCTGAAAAATGTGAAACAATGAGAATAACTCACAAACAAGACAGGTTGGAGGAGAGGTATAGACTTGACCCAAATGGTGAAATTCATAAGAACGTGAAGAATATAAAAGATCTCTGTATTACAATATCCTACGATCTTTCATGGAGTGATCATATCCACAAGGTCATCAATAAAGCTAACAGGGTTCTTGGCCTGATCAAGCATATGCTTGGGCCTAAAAGCGCATCTGAATTTTACTTGTTAATTACAAGCCTTTAGTAAGGCTGATCCTGGAGTACCTCCACCTCCACCTCCAGTGTGGTCCCCTTACCTGGCCAAGGATATGGTTTTGCTGGAAAAAGTTCAATGGAGAGCCTCGAGACTAGCCCTTGGCCAGAAAAGGGGCAAAATGCAGTATGAGGAACATCATGCTATTTTAAAATGGTCACCATTGGACAAACAAAGATTATATTTTTCTCTGATCAAGTGCTACAAGTTTGTCTTTTCTTTAAATAATCTTGTTTTCCAATACTTCTTCGAATTAGCTTCATAAAGAACAAGGAGCAACCACAACTTTAAGTTGCAGTTCAAGGGATCTAACTGCAATTTGTTGTTATAAATACTCATTTTTTGTGCATAGATACATACATAAATATCCTTTATTTAAACATGATAGGGTTTAAAGCTCAAAGCTTGTGGGGTCATGTGAGTGGAAGTTTTAAGCCGTCTTTACAATCTTTGTTAAATATCTTGTAATATCTTCCTTTATTATTGTAAAGGTTTTAAATTTTTACATGTTTTAAAAATAACTTAGCTCTCTTGAACAAAGACAAGACGACAACTTTATTATATTTTCCAAGGAATACATTGATAAAAGACCTGACACCACAGGTAGCGAAAGCTAATCGAGGCAGGCCAGGAGAAAGAAGACTAAATGAAATCTGGTTGGCTCAATTCAAGAGAAAAAGAGACATAAAAGTAAATACAGAAGAAGCTAAAGAAAAACTACGTAAGAGATAATTTTATGCTCCAATTTTTCCACAAATAGCAGAACTTAATAATGAAATATGTGCTGTGCTCTGTTTGCAATGGCAATACAAACAACATGATGGAGAAAAAATGGCTATGTGAAATTCAACACATAGCCAGTTTATTAAAATGTAAATACCCAATACAAATATAATCACAAAAATTAAATTTAAATATGTATTGCCTGCGAAGGTGAGGGCAATCAACCGCTAGAAAAAATGAATACACCATACAACAAAAGAGAGGCAGGAGTGGGGAGGAGGAGGGTCGATGAAAAATTTTTGTGTCGACGTAACCAAGAACGTGACATCCATTATACGACAATACAAAATTACGACATGAGTTGCAGATGACATTAGTTGCAGACCATCTCGATTCAAAATTCAAATCAGCACCCTTGATTCCTAGTTTCCAACCTCTCTCTACGTTTCAAAGAAACTATTAAATGATAATGGTTAAATTGTTGCATAAAATTTTATTTGAAAGCAAATAATGTATTTATGCTCCAATTTTCCCCAAATAGCAGAACTTAATCAGAATGAAATACGTGCTGTGCTCTGTTCGCAATGGCAATACAAACAACATGATGGAGAAAAAATGGCTATGTGAAATTCAACACATAGCTGGTTTATTAAAATCTAAAATCGTATTACAGAAGAAGCTTAAGAAAAACTACGTAAGAGATAAATTTAATATAAATACACAAAGAATGTCCCAAACTCCCTAAAAGAAAATCTAAAATATTCAACAAACATTAAAAATCTTTAAATGAACTGATGTATGTATGTGGGTAGGTATGAACGTACGTACGTAATATGTATGTATAGGTCTCTCTCCTTTCTCACCGCCAGAGGCCTCTGTTAGCAGGGAATGCGAGGTGACTCCATGGAATGTAATGAATACGTCAAGTATCTGGGAATCCTTATCGATAGCAATTTAACTTGGAAACACCACACTGATTATATACTGTAGGCGTAATTGCTAACATAAGACATTTTGTAGCAGCTGACATATTACTCAAATTGTCTTGTTCCTTGACATTTCCAATAATGATTAGCTGTCTGGGGTCAAGCCGCTGAGACACATATGAACAAAGTTATGAACAAAGTTCTTCTTTTACAAAAACAAGTTCTTCGTTTCATATATGAAGAGACTTACGAGCACTTTTATATATAGCAACTGTGATTAAATTTTTAGCTATATGTATATTAGGTGTATATAGGGATATGTGTATATTTTCTTATATCTCTCTTATATTTCTCTTACTTTTTATTAGATTTTATTATTGTAACGATTAATCTAATTCAGCCTTTGGCTGCGATTTTGATCTGAATAAACTATCTATCTATCTATCTATCTATATGGAGCAGACTACAGAGCTCATACTGTACCACTATTTATTTCTGCTAATATCTTCCTGTAAATATGTTATACATTAAAACAGTAGTTACTCTTATGCAGGATGTGTCCTCTGGTTCTTCCCCTTCTAATATTTCTAATCTCTTTGCTCAATGTCAGGAAATCCACACAATCATAAATACTAGGTTTTCTCATGCTGGAAAAGTTTATGTTAACAAATCAATCAAGGCTTAACAACTTCTCTCCTTTGCTACTCAGTCCAAAACTTTGGAAATCCTTTCCTGGTAATTTGCATTTTACACCAAAGCAACCTTTCAACAGAAGACTCCATACACTTTTATTAAACCACTGAGGAGTGAAGGTGACTATTCCTCTAAAACAACGATTGACACCAACAATGGAACTGATACAGAAATAAAACCCTTCATATTAATTAATTAAGACCATTATAAAGAACATTTTCCCATTCTTTGTGTAAACCTTACTTGATGTTCCACTTCTAGTTGTTATTTTTGTACTTGTATGTGTAATAATTTCAGTAACAGTTATTTTAATGGAGATGTAAAAAGGTATGTTTTTGTCATGTATTTGTTCCCACCCAACTTGATTAATCGTACTATTTTTGGGTGGGACTGCCATTACTAAATTTTCTAAGTTTTCTTGTTTGTAACAATTTGTATTAACAATTTAATGATAATTGCATGAGTAAAGATTAAAGATTTGTCAAATATTGAATTCCCACTGTAGAATGGTTTTGGAACTTTAACCATATCGTCAAGGAAGAGACTGAAAGTGATCATAAATAAATATTAGTAAGACAATATTGTTCATTTTGCTTTGCTATAACATTTTATAGAGTTAATAATAATAATAATAATGATAATAGTTTTTTATGTGGCGCAAATTCAACTATACAATTTTCAAATGCGCGTCACATATATGAGCTGTATATAATATTAATGAATAATAACAATAGGAAAATCGTATCCAAGTTTACATATAAAATTAAACTAACTTAATGTATGTGTATAAAATATATCAAAACTTTTATTTGTATGCTTGAATAAAAAGTGCAGTTTTGAGTTTCTGTTTAAAAGTATTAAAGTTTGACGTGCTCCTGACGTTTGCAATTTTGCGCCATCTTTGTTATCTCAAACAATTTACCTGATTTTGTCTTTTACTTGATCTATTGTTGTAGATAGTTTTTCACCTGTTACAAACTTAAAAGAAATCAAAAGTAAATAATTGAAATAATAATAATAATAATAATAATAATAATTTATTACTTATATAGTGCCATTTACAAATACAGATCAATGGCACTTTACAATTTCTAAATCAAATCAACTCTAAATAAATCAAATCAAATCAAATGTTGGTTTTTCGGGAGAGGGGAAAACCAGAGTACCTGGAGAAAAACCTCTCGGAGCAGAGTTAAGAGAACCAACAAACTCAGTCCAGTTATGATGCCGAGTCCGGGAATTGAACACGGGAACGAGCGCTCTCACCACTACGCCAACCCTGCTCCTAGTGTTGGCGAAAAGAAACCTGCTTTGAATTTCAGATCTTTTTTATTTAAAATATAATGTCCTTGAAGTGTTCCAAAATGTGTACAGCTTATAAGAGAATGGTGTGAAGTGCAAATATAGTTTTTATTAGAAATCTGATTATAATTTGTCTTCTTTATCATAATTTATAATATTATTGCAATATTTTAATTTATACCTTAAGGTGTTTGCAAGTTGTGAGTTTATTAGCAAACATTTCCTGATCTATTTCTGTTTTTGTTCTGTCTCCTTCTATAAGAATTGACTTTGTACACATGTGTTTAATTCACAAGGTTCATGCCTTGTGTGTGCATATTAAATGAAATGCTATTTACAAAGCCTTTGCTTTATGATTCATTTTATCTGCTAATTAAACAATAAATATTTGTATGCATTCCTTGTTTGTCAAGATAAAGTAAAGTCTCTAAAACAAGATTTGCTACATAGAGTGAAATGACAGCAATAACTATTGGCTGGGTAGTTTTGGCTAATGTGGTCATTGTAATGTATTCAGCACTTTGTAGACCTCTCTTGGCAAACACAAAAGCAGTTGTAAAATGTGGTTGGTTAATTGCAGTGATTTGCATATGAAAAGAACAATAGTAGGCAGGTGGCTTCTAATAAGGAACCAACACATAGGATTTGATAGCATCTAGCTTTATTTTAGCTTAGATTTAGCATCTCAAGTGTTGCTTGGTTGTTTTCTGAGCTTTTCTTATTAAAGACAAAGGCTTGTAGAGCTGTTTTTGCGTTTGTTGATACAAGCATGATAGAGCATGGTTTAGCATCTCCTACCTTGCTAAATAAAGAAGCAATACAGTACATGAATATTTGATAAGAGGAGAGAATATTGAGCTTGTCGTTGTCACAAGTGTTTTTGTGAAGAAAATCTGGCAAACTTGAGGAAGGTACATTTTTGTGTCTACAGTTTGGTCATGAGCTTAAGAATTACTCCTCCTTTGGTTAAATTCTACTGTGGTTATTATTAGTGAGAGTCCCAGGAGAACAATTTGATATACTGAATAAGTTTTGTTGTCATGAACAAAGGGGGAGCAATAGGTACCAGAAAAAAACCTGCTAAATGCTTTGCATGACATTAACTGAGATTATTGTCTCAAAGTATTTTCAATTTATGTTAAGCCAGTGTTTGGAGAAGACATATGGCAACTTATGCTAATCAAGCCAGAGAAAATAACTGCCAGGAGTCAGTCTTTAAGTTTGCCCCAAGCCGTTATTATATCAGCATATATTAGGCTGTTGAATATCATTAAGAGCTTCACTCACAGAAATCCAACTCTTATGGCAAAGAGTTCACAGAATAATTATTACTGCTTTTGCTTGTAACAGGGAATTATTTGTCAAAGGTAAGGTTTGATTGTTAATAGTGAGTCTGAGGCAAGTGTTGTAAAAGGCAATAGATGTAAGCTGTTGTTTTAGATTAACAGGGCACATGTTGAAGACAATTATCTATGAAGTCTGGCCTTTATTCTTAAATGGCTTCCACTGATGTCTACTCATTGTAAATTGCCAAATTCTCTAAGGAAGGACACTCTTACATGTTTCATTTTGAATTTGAAATCAATGTGTTGATAGCACATGTTCTGAGCTACTGCTAACATGCGGTTCTGCTTTTATTTGTTAATAGTTCATAGTTAGTAATTCATTTGAAGGGGAAGCTGATCAGTCTGTTTATGAATTGGTAAATTTTAAAATTTTTACTCATTTAATTGTTCATAAAATAAAGCAGAAATGAATGTTCATAGCTTGCCAAGTTTAAAGCACTTAATATGCCATGAGCTACAGTGGAAATGGTAGTTTTTGATTGCTTTTGGCTGCAATCATAAGAATACATGATCTTGCTTTACATTCAAATTGTTGTAACATGAGTGGCAGTGAAGATATTATAAAAAGGTGACTGAATATATCTCCTGTAAAATTATGTTTACAAACATGATGGAAAGTCATCTTATCAAGCAAGGTCTTATTCTAAACAATATTACCAGGTGCACTATGCAGTGTAAAAGGAAAACATGCTACTGTTTTAAAAAATGGAGTGATGCAAATTTATTGATCATCTTTGAATTTACATTGTGTTGTATATAGAACTAAGTTGGATATGTTTAATTGGGATCTCAATATTAAGTAACCAAAGATGTTATATAGATGTATAGCTTTTACTCTAGATATAATTTTTACTTTATAGTTTTTAGTTAGAAAATACTTGAATTCAGGCATTCAGTCTGCACCATGAGATTTTCTTTGTCTTAATGGCTAAACATGCCCTGTATTTGCATGTTTTGAAATGCATCAGTTCATCATTAATATTAAGCTTCTAAACTTTACATGTAACTTGGTCTTCATGGTTTTCAAATTCCAATTATGTATCTTCATAATCATGTTTGCAAGGAGAAGGAAGTTCTTTTAAGTTTGTTTTGCTATTATACACTTGAAACCTTCCTTCATATTTATATGAATTTATCTTTTATCATGTTTATAACTATAGAAGAGTTGACATTTTCATCAGTCTTTCAAATCTTTCCGTGTATAGCATTATTACCTTTATGTGACTCCCTCAGTTACCTGTTTTACTCTCAAGCTTAAACAATTAATTCTCCTCAGTGATTGTTTGCACTTCTTTACTGCTAGCTGTAAAGGTTATTTGGAGATCATAGTAAATTATTAGTAGTTAAAACAATTAAATGTTTATCGTTTAAGAATTAATGCCTTTTTAGGTAAAACAAGATCTGGTTGTGTCTTTTGATGCAAGAGTGGAAGTTCTGGTCTGTTTTCACAATTTTGAATTTCTTATTATTTTGTATTGGATATACAGACAGAGGCAGACAATTTTGATATCTGGATTCAAATGTTAGCTCTCATGTAGTCAACAATAATAAAGAGAACAAGAAATTCTCAAAGAATTTGTAAGCGGCCTTTTTGACCATCCGAGCCAGATCAATGCACAGGATATATTTCAAGTTGATTGTAATAATCCAGTTTTGAGTTCGCCATGACCACTGAATAAAAGCACTGACAACGCATTTGTACAGGGCTAGCCTCAACGTAAAGTAAAATATTCACAAATATTGGCAGGAAGGTGCCACAAATTTGAAAATTGAACAATAGACAAAGCTGTTAACAGGTCATCTTCTCACTGGAATTTGGTCGAGGGTAACCCTGTAGAAATGCATTCTCAGTACTTTTATTCAGCGGTCATGGCAAACTTGAAACTGAACTATTCAATTTTTGTCACCTTTCAGTTTGTATAACAGACAGATAGTCCAGTTTCGAGTTTGCCATGACCGCTGAATAAAAGCACTGAGAACGCATTTGTACACCATTAGCCTCGACCTAAAGTAAAATATTCATGAATACTGTTGGGAAGGTGCCACAAATTTGAAAATTAAACAATAGACAGAGTTGTAAACAAGTCATCTCGCTGGAATTTGTGAATATTTTACTTTAGGTTGAGGCTAACAGTGTACAAATGCATTCTCAGTACTTTTATTCAGCACAATGTGATTATGGAAGGTTGGCTGGCCCAGTGGTTTAGTGCGTTCTCTTATTAATGGTAGGGTCTGGTTCGAGCCCCGACAGAGTCAATTTTTTTCTTTGATCTGTTTTTTTTTTTATTTTCCTTGTCACTTGTTTTCCTTTTTTCTTTTGTCTTGCCGCTTAAGCTGTAAACCGATTTTGCAATTTAACTCGGAAAAGTGGTGAACCAATTCGATCAATGGAAATTCACTACTCAAGAAACCTGCAAGGCCAACTGCTGTTGAAGCTTGACAAAACACTGGCAGTCTGTTATTTGTTTGACAAATAATTTGTTATAAACCGGCATCTTAGATCCGTTGACCATTTTGTTGACGATAACCGATATCGCTTATATCTCCAACGCTGCAAAGAAAGACCATGTTCAAACAATGCCACAGAGCAACGTTGTTGATTTCACTATTGTACCATCACTCGTACCTAGTCCACTACGCCGTCAACACTTGTTTATCACAACCAGGTCAAAAGGAACGCTCTCAAATTCGTTTCTATAAAATGTACATTAGAGTAATTCAATTCTGACTAAACATTTCTTTTTAAAAGGCTTTCGTGATTTCTGACTCTGACCCCTAAATAAATATTTTTGTGCAAAGCCTTTTAATTTGCATGAATTAGTTGACTGTGAACTAAATTCGTGTCACGAAACATCGCTTCGTATTCTATGGCCCCTTCTTTTTCTTAACAATAACAAACAGTTTAATCTTAAAATACACAATAGTTTGCTCTCTCTTATGGTGTAAAAGTTAATCCTTAACGAGAAAATACAACATGAGTAATATACTTTTCAAGTTGGTAAAGTTGTATAACAAACTGTATGCCGGAAATGCATTTAAAGTCGTGGTTGTATGCTAAAATTGCTACTCACTCGTAGAGAAATGGCAGTTTTATTTTACGGTTAACACAAAATGGTTTTGGAATTCAAATACCACATTGATATAGCTTTCCAAAGATCTAAAAATTATTGTCAAGCAATAAGTACAAAGCGAGATAAAAATTTTTACACATGCAACAAATTTCACTGAAAAAAACTCATTTGAATATTAAATGAAATGTTTGTGGTTACGCTAATTTTAGTGCAAAAATAACCCATTTTTAGCTACAAACAAATTGTTACACCTCAAGAATATAACAAGTAAAAATTTTTTTATCTATCTGTCCAAAGTGTATTTGGCGTTAATCAAATTATTTTTGAAGATCTTTAATATTCTTCGCGTGTTTTGTGCAGTTTGGTTATCAAGATATAACTTCTTAATTTTTCTTGTGATTCTGAAACCTTGTCAATATGTTGCTGAAAACCGATCAATTAAATTCCTTTGCTATGAAATGTATATTGAAGTAATTCAATTTTGACTAAGCATTTCTTTTGCAAAGGCTTTAATGATTTGTGACTTTGGAGGGCACTCACTTGAATTAGAAAATTCTCTGGCTAACGCAACTGATGAGCAAGTGGCCCAATCGGATAAAGTGCAGACTAAGGGCTTTGAGATCTGAGGGTCACACGTTCAAGCCCTGTCACCAGAAATAAAAAAAATATATATTTATTCAGTTGTCATTGTTTCTTCCTCTGGCCGAGAAAGAAAAAAGTGTAATGCAAGAAGTGGCCCTTCACCATGGTGACAGCCACTTAAAAATGTCTTGTCACAGCTGATTCACAGTGGTGCTGACTGAAAGCTATTATGGGGAGATCTTTTAAAGATTGGCCACTGGCTTGTGTGTGTAAACAAATGCATTGCACCATGCAAATGTCAACAACATCAATGTCTAAAAGCAGCTCATATGTTTTTCATTTGATTTGAAGTTGTGTTTATTTAAACTATTCAATAATCTCAGTAAAACCCTATGGTGCACCATGTCTTGTCTATTTTTCTTTGTCTTGTATTAATATACTGGATTATTTGAACACGAATTGACCAAGCTCATGTTTGCCAGTAGATGTGCTCATGCTTGGTGGTGTTGGTTACACAGACATCTGATAAACAGAGCAAGCTCCTTATAATTCCTTGTAACTCAACCCATTACCTATTGTTCAGTATCATTCTCATGACTGAACTGATGCTGTCTTGTTTTCATTCATGCAGAATCCTCAAGATAGTGGAATCAAGGGAACAAAAACCAAGCATTCCAAGGGATGTGTAATAGTGATTGATTCCAGTGAGGATAGTGAGGAAGGTGATGGTAGCGCATCACAGTTAAGAAACAAAAGACTGACATTGAAAGCCAACTGTCAAAGCTCCAATGCAGCCTCCATGCACTATACAACATCATTGTCACCTGGATTACAACCTGTGTTACATAACAAAGAGTCAACTCCTGCTTCAGCTGACACGTCCATGTCAGGAGGCCAAGCTAGTTTTGCAGCAGCCCTTCGAAAGTTAGCCAAGCAAGCTAAACCAGTTCCCTCAACAAATTCATCACCACCACCATCTGAGAACAGTTCACAGTCTGCATCACCTGGTGTCTCTGCTGTAAATGCAGGTGATTTTTGGTTCATCTTATGATGTTGGTAATAAATAATTTTATACCTTGTACACTGTAAGCTGTTTGTCTTGACCTTTTCATGTCATTATTTTGTAAAAGGAGAAATTTATTCCTTTTTGGATTTCAAGTTTCTCTTTGGACAGTGGGAAACTACTGTACAATGGCTGCATTTTACCTCTCCCTTACATCCATTCCCTCCCTCCATAACTACACTATAGGTTACTTGCTGGTGGTGAGCACAAGTCCTTCCACTCTGTATAATGGCAAATAGAAACCTTTAAAAAAACCTTTAATGTCTAAGAGTCCTTGACCAGAAATTAATCATATTATTTGTTATTATATAGATGCAAGTGTGTTACTGGAAATGTTATTACTTCGCTTGTAAAATTCATATAAAATTACATCCGTAACTAGTGGCATATTTTCATTATCCTCACTAGTGAGGATATTGATGATGTCATTTCCTGCTTTTCACAGTTGTTTGTGCAAATGGTCAGTGAAAAAACAAAAGGATGAGCAATCGACTCATGAAATTCTCTGAAGCTGGCATAAAATCCTTCACTAAGGAACGGGAAAATGCTAACATGAAGAAGAAAACTTCACACAACTTAATATTATTCCAGGAGCTCCTTGCAAGTGAATAAGAAAGGAGAGCTGCAAGAATTTGTGATCCTCCATGGGATTTTGATGCTAAAGGTGAAAGCACGCTCACAACACGCTAACACAACACGCAAAGTGTGTCCTAAGTCACGGCTATGCGCATATTTAATTTCTAGAACAAAGACGAACACACTTTCTTTGTTTTAGAGAAGTTAGCATGCTAAACCTTTTGTTTCCCTAACGTGTGTCTGATTACACACTTAGTGTGCGAACTGTAGCACTCTTAGCATAGAACAGCGATATGACACGCTAGAAACTAGGGGGGAAATGAAATGAGACAAAAATTGTTGTGCATTATAAATCTTAGTAATAATCTGACAACTACCGTTCTAACTGATTGCAAAGAATTAAAAAGTAAGCTCATGTTATTGGCTACTGAGTCTGAAGTTGAGCTTAAATTAGAAGAAAAAATCTTACTTGTATAGTATGGAAGGCGGTGAAAAAAATTCTGTCCTCTGTTTTTTTCCTTTTTGCTGGCTGTTTTGATGTGCCATATTTAACGTTTATGTGTTCAGTGACTCACAAAACACAAAAACGGTGGGGACAACCAAGTGCACTTGCTCCCAACCTACACTAAGGAACGCGACGCAACACGTCCAAAACTACTGAATGACTTGCGGGGACACTGGAATTCAAAAACTTGCCCTTGAGGAACCTCTAGATTGTCTTAAACAAGAGCGGTATCTCTACACCGTTAAAGGCCAACATTTAATTATGGCCACATGACTGGATATTACAAAACATGTGGATGATTACTATCTGTGCAACGAGTTATACTAATACTTAGCTGAATTGGGAACTCTGCATTGACGAGTTGCTTACATAAGCTTACTCATCTTCACTGGATAGTTTCCAAAATAGAAATAAAAACCTGATTGTTTCGGTGTCAGACAGAAAGGGTGGCATGGTAAGGTAGTAGCATTTTTTTATAATCTTAATTGACACGCTTTGTGTGCGCTCCTGACACTCTTACTGTTTGAAACCTTAACACAGTTTATTGTTGCATTTTAACACGCTTCATTGTTTGTCTGCTCATGCTTCATTGTTTGATGTAAGTCCTAAGAAACAAAAGAAATTGCTAATGAGGTAAGTTTCTTAGCGTGCTAAAGAAAAATCTTTTGTTTTTAAGTGGAAACGTGTTGTGAGCGTGCTTTCACCTTTAGCATCAAAATCCCATGGAGGGTCACATTTGTGATAAAGTTTGTCCTTTTCTTTTTTTGTCTAATAGTATATAATAAAAAGAAAATTATATGGTTGCTTGAAGATGTGAATTTTATTTTCTTGTGTTAAAAGCAATAATTTATTCACTCTCTACTTTCTGTTATCATGTTGGCTTTGAGGGCTCATTTCCATCACTGAAATACCATAATTATTCCAATGAGAGATTTGTTTTGTGTTGACAAGGATTGCATTTATTTCTTCATCCTTTTAACAGGAATGTCACCATCACGAACATCCCCAATAGCAGGCCAAAGTGATCGTGAAGTGAATTCTAAAGAGAGAAGAGATCACCAGAGCCCAGCAATGATTGGTATTTGTACCCCTCCTGTGCCAAACATCACACCTCTGGAACCAGATCACAGAAATCCTCGAACAGGAAGTATGTGTCTTAATAACCAATTGAAATAAGTTATGTGTTAACTCAATCCCTTTCATACATGTAATTCCCAAATATTGATACAAGAAGTATGGCACTTTTGTAGTGCGAGGGACAGGGATAAGCTAGAACACGTAAATAAACAAGCGTTAAGGGTAGTGCTTAATGATAAGGAGAACGGTTATGATGAGATGTTGCGGAAACTGGAAATGGTAAATCTGGAAAAGAGAAGGGTTCAGAACATGCTTATCACTGTTTTTAAGTGTTTGCATGGGGCTGCCCCGTCTTATTTGAGATCGCATCTTAAGGAGCGGACGTCGGCGTACTCGCTCAGGGGCCACGCTATTTTGGAACTCCCTACTGTGAAAACAACCACGTATGGTCTCCATTCTTTTCATTATTTTGGCGCGCATGAGTGGAACAGGCTTCCCGATAGTGTCAGGAGATCGGAGACACTGGCTGGTTTTCGGCGTGGGGTTAAGCGGCATATTTTCCAAGGCCGGGCATTGCTATATTGATATACTTTTCTTGAAACACTCTTGTTGTTGTAACGTTCCTATATTATTTCACTTGATGTATTTATCTATTTATTTAGCTAGTTAGTTAGTTATTTGTTATCTCATTCGGAGAAACTAGCGTCATGTATGCTATATCTAAATCCAAAGAAAAATAAAGTTATGTATGTATGTATGTATGTATGTATGTATGTATGTATGTATGTATGTAAGAAAGTATCCAGAATTTTAAGAATATTGTAACTAATAGCTTTCACTTGAAGGGAGCAGTATGGTGTTTTATTGAATATTGGGATGGATTGGTTTTAGTTTGGTCAAAGATCAAAGAACGTAAATGTAAAGCAAATTTATTTATTGTTATTTTCCACATTTATTCAATATTCCCGTCTGGTCATGCTGCTGAAATTTATGATTTGTTTTTGGTTACAGTACTTTATTGTGTTGTCTCTAGTTCATTTTGGGACACTTTGACAGTTAGAATGGAACTGGTCTCCTTTTTGTTGATAACAAATTTTCTAATATTCCAGAGTTACCATATAGGCTCTATTTAAGCCCCGGGGGACTTATTTAATTTCAGGTCTCATTAATGGGAGGCTTATTAGAGAGGGGGGCATAATAGAGAGGGGGGAGGGGCTTATTTCAAATCTTAAACACCCTGTTTTCATCTTAAAACAGTTTTTGTACAAAACTCAAACAACTACCGTGAAATTTTATTATCTAATAAAAAGCAGCAAACAGTATTATGTGTTTGAGTGTATATTTGTTAAAAACAAATCAACTGGGCCACATGATGTTGATTTCGCAAGAAGGAATAGGAGTGACTAATTACAAAATCTCAGTCCCAAAAGTGGGAGGGGGGCTTATTAGAGAGGGGGCGCCTGTTACAAAAAACGACTTTCCTTATATGTTTTCTCGAAGATATTAGCTCTTGCAAGCTACACTGAAATTCGAGAGAAAATAATTAAAGTTTATGGTTGTATGTATGTAACAGGGGGGCTTATTAGAGAGGGGGGGCTTAATAGAGCTTTTACGGTAGTCAGATACCAAGTCCATGTCAGCAACATTATTATTATTGTTATTATTATTATAATTATTATGATATAATTATTATTTTATTTTTTATCTTTTGTTCAAACATTTAGTGTTATTTACAGCAGACATTTTCAGATTCATTGGTAGCCTCCATTTCCTTCAAATAGAGAACATACAACTTAAAATTATGTTAACTTTTAAACAAATGTATGTAGCTAGAGTGACATTGATAGGATGCCAGTGACATCTATCGACACATTTTACCAGAGGTGTCAGTGCCATGAAGCTTGAATTAGCCAATACCTTTATTAAATAAATGTATATTGTTCTCTCAAAGGTGAACATAATCGTGACTCCAGTAGGGGTCCCCAGCGGCCTGAAGTTAACCACCCTCTCATGGGCCATGAGGTGATGCCAGGTGTGTTTTCATCAGTGCCCAGAGGTAGGAATCCTTTATTACAAAACAAAGCTTATGAGGAGATATTTTCACTCTAGAGTGTAGTCCAGGTGATATAAGAGGAAATATTAATTGGAATTGAATCAAATAATATTGTGTGATATGCAGAGATGAAAGGATCTTAAATTTTTTCCATGCTGCTGGTTTTAGGACAAACCCGTAATGTTATAATTTTAGTTTTCTTGGTAGAGTGAATAACAAACTGAAATTTATTGTGATTTTATTCACCCTCTTGTAGGGAGGTAAGCTATTTGAATAATGAGCCTTGCACTTTTTAGCCTTGTTTATTTTAATTTGGACCATTGCCACCTGTCTGCATATCTGACTACCTTTCCTTTGTAATATCAATCCTGGCAAGACTAGACTCTTGTAAAATGTTGTACAGTTAGCCTATTTACAAGATCTGTTTGTTGTCCCAGGAGCAACTAGGGTAAGCAACAAACACTATGCTTAAGTTATTTTCATGTTGCAGATCTTACAAAGTGTAACTTAATGAATTATTTGTACAAGACACAAAATGGTTTTGAGGCACTTCTAGGTGAAATTTCAAAGGCAGTTCACAAGGTCTTGAATGAGGAAACAAAGATGAAGTTTTTTGATAAAAAAAAATGTATTTTAAATTTTAACATTTGCATTCCTCTTGTGGGAATTTCAGTTGCTTAGCAAAGTGACAAAAGGGTAGAATCATAGAAATCTCCAAACACAGTCATACCTTATGCCTTTCATTGTTGTTGAATAATTTATAAGATCACTGAGTTGTGGTGGATATTCTTCAAGCTTTTAAAGGTGATTTGAGCCAGGTAGAAAATGCTCTTTTCCTTTTATGTCATTGACAAAACAGCAGAGGAAATGTACTTGAGTTTTGAGCAAGGTTAAATTTTGCTTTAGGTTGTGTAAAATTCAAACAATATTTATTCATGTTTGGTAGGGGGCTGTTTATACTTGCACAAGATTTTCACAAAGAAAGACTTAAGACCATTAAACAGTTTGTTGTGACCTATATTTTTTGAGGTTTCTATGTTACCCTTAAAGGTATATTCAAATAAATTATGTTCAAGGTTTCCTGTGGGTTATAGAACTTTGATCTTAGAAGTTCATACCTTTGTTTCTTATTAGCAGTTAAAACCAAAACACAATTTTATTTGTCTTGAATAGCAGGTCATTGACAATAATGCTACTCAATATTCCTACACAAAACTCTTTTTCATCAAGATATCTCGCATTTCTGTTGGAGAATTAAGTTGATGTCAATTAAGTTGAATGATCAAAAGTGAGTCACAATCTCAATACAGGTATCTGTCAGGAGTTAATTCAGATTATGGTTTCTGTTTATTTTATGCCATATGTAAGTGTCATGCTGCTTAGTGAACATGGATCTAGCATATTTTGTGTTGGAGCAAAATTTAATTCTTTTTTTTTTAATAGGTTTTGCTTCTAAAAATACGAAAGAATAGTTCGCCACTTTCATCACACTTACAATAATTATATATCGTGCCTTTTTACTCTGAAAATAGGATTTTTACTGTGAAAATAGGATATGAAAGGAAATGATCTGAATTTATACTCTGTTAAGAATTATGTTTTACATGCACTGTTATTTCCTGGTGAATGTTGTCATTACAATTGAAACAGCCCTTTATGACTGTATAATATCAAGATTAATGGTTATTATCATTGCTTTGTTACATTGTTCATCCAATGCTTAAGTCAGTTTTGTTGAAATTCTCCTGATTTATCTTTGGAGTGGTCGCTGGATATTGTTCCAAATTTCACACACAAATTTCTAATGAAAAGGCATGTACTCAGCATTATTTTGATGTTGGTTGATTGTGATACATGTAGTTGACAGCTTTTTTTAATAAATCATTTAAAATGTGGTAAAGATCTCTGAATGCTCTGTTGAAGTTTTTACCTAGATGTAGCGTCATGCATTTAATCTTATAATATTATAGTAAGATAAAGTTTTGAAATCATTCATAAACAAAGTGGATTGAAAATATGTATTAGTGAATACTAACTTGTTATCTATTTTTCAACCTAAACATGATTTTAGTTGTATATTTGGGTTCCTTTTTCCTGTGTTATTGAGATGAACTATCCTGTGCTACAATTATTTATTTATTTATTTACTTATAACAACTTTTTTTGCACATGAAAAATAAGTATAGTCTGTAATGGTATAAGTTATAGTATAATTATTTATGTAGATCAGATCTGGACTGCAGTGGAGATGAAGGGAGATCACAGGAACATGAAATAATAATACTGATAATAATAAAAATAAAACAGTAATAATAATAAATTACTTATCATTAATGACGGCAGGGCTATGCTGGAACTTGCATTGCCTTGTTGTACAAGAAATCTGTTTTTAGGACTTTATTTTGCCGAACATTTAATTGATTTCCTGTTCACATAATTATTTAATGTTTTTGGTGATATAATTCAGGTCATTCAGAGGTGGCAATGCTGTCTGAGCACTATCCTCCTGAAGCTCCACATGCACCTGTGGCTTTTTACCCTGCTTATGGGGCTAAGCCAGAGTTACCAATATACGTGCCTCGAGGGGCTCATCCTCCTGGTCCCCCTCCTTTGCTGGCCTCCAAGAGAGACGGTCCAGAGCCTCATTTGTTACCAGCATTCTACCCAACTCCTTACCCACCACCGGTAAGATCATGATTCACTTGTCTATGTAGAATGGACTCTCGCTATTTTGCACACAATCTGTTGTGTGAACCTATTTTATTACCTAGCACCCATGACGCTCCATTAGCAGTACATAGAGTATCACTCTAATAATCAGAATGCTGCAGGTACTACTTCAGTTGAAACAACACAGATTTTTCCAAGGATGCCAGTGTCATTGACTGGATAATGAGAATTATAAATCTTTCTCCTACATTTTTGAATTTGGTCATTTTGAACTTATAACTCCTTTACAATTGTCTTCCAACACATTGCAATTTAAGGATTTTTTTGGCTGGCTAATGCAACTACTTGAGGAGCAACAAATAATTATTGAAATAATCAAGGGACAGCCAAGTTACAAGGTCTTGTCACAAAGACAACTGACTAGCTGCTTCCAATTAACACATTAGAGAAAAATAAGTAGCTTAAGGCTACATGTGTGGGATACCAAAGTACTATATACATAAAGCTAACCACTGGTCAAGTAGGTAGATGATAGGTATGAATAAATCAAGCTGAAAAGTCCATTCAAACATATATATTAAGTAATTACTCCACATGACTGTTGCAGGGAAGTGATACTGTAGCAAGTCAGCTTAGGTCTATTCAAAATGTCATACTTCTGCTATGTTGAACTCAAATGAATTTGACCTGGCAGTGGTACGACTACAGGGCCCAGCACTGGTTCAAATGAAAATTTAATTCTGTTGCAACAAGAAAAATCAAAACAACCTAATTCTGTGGGGCACAACGAGGCCTGGACTGCAAGTAGTCTCTAATTTTGGCGATGGATTGTGAAACGGGAGAAATACACGTGCTAGTAATCGCTAATTTTGGCAATGGATTGTGAAACAGGAGAAATACGTGCATGCACGAAATTGCGAGGAGTCTAATTTTCGGCGCTCCCCTCGTGTCGCTTCTCCTCACCAATTCGTGTGCACGCATGCGTTTCTCCCACCCCATAATCCATCGCCAAAATTAGACTACTTGCAGTCTAGTCATTCTAGGTAGTCGTGCTGAACTTATTTCAACCTGCCAAACTGAATGATTTCAAACGTCTAACTCTGTTGTGCTTAGGGTAAGTCAAATTTAATTCTTGAATTTTAATAGTAGTTTGAAAAACATTTCACTATAAAAAATTGCGATAAAATATTTCTAAAAAACATGATAAAAAGATAAAAAAGGGTAAAAAGCTAATTTGACGACGTTTCGACGTTAACATAACTCCATTATCAAGTAAAAAAATGATACAATTTTAGGGCGTGTAAATACTAAAAGAACAATAGTTGATTAAGAAGTGTGACAGAAATAAATAACTTAAACTAGACAAACAGTTTAGCACGTATGGAGTCCGTTTGCACGTTGAGATTAGGTTTGAGTTTCTTGATAAAAAGCATCTCAAACACTAAACAATCAAACTTGCTTTGGCATTTCTTAACAATCTTGAAAAGGCTTTCATTCAAAAGATTACTGCCACCGTGCACTTCAGCAAGATGTTTGCCAATTGCCGAATATTTGTGTTCAGCAACGCGTTGGAAAAGGTGTCGGGTTGTGTAACCGACATAATCTGAAACCACTTTCTTTAAATGAGTATACCATATCTGATGCCTTTGATTTTGCAAATGAGATTCGTAACCTGTCTGTCAATGAAAACGATATATTAGTCTCTTACGACGTTGCTTCTCTTTTTACCAATGTGCCTTTGGACGAGACTATCAACATCTTAGCCAACTAAGCCTTCATGGATGACTGGTTCAACAAAACCTATGGCCTTAACTTGCAAAAAGATCAGCTTGTTAGATTGCTTGAACTTGCCACAACCGACCAGCTTTTTCAGTTCGATGGCCAGTTATTTGAGCAAACAGATGGAGTGGCTATGGGTTCTACCCTAGGCCCCTTGATGGCAAATGTCTTCATGTGTCATCTTGAAGAGCAACTTGCGTGCGACGGCCTTATGCCTCAGCTATACAGAAGATATGTCGACGATACCCTTGTAAGAATGCCTAACACTGATGCTGCCGATGAGTTTCTTACATGTACTACTTTGAATGGACTACACCCTAGTCTTACATTGACGATGGAACTTCCTGAGAATGGTAGGATCCCTTTCATTGGTGTTGAGATCATTAAGAACAAAACGAAACTTGAGACTCAAGTCTACAGAAAGGCAACAAACACTGGTTTACTCTTGCATTTTAAGAGTCATACTGACAAACATTACAAAGACTCTCTGTTAAAAACAATGTTGCATCGCGCTTACCGGTATGCGTTGTCTTCTACAACAGAGGTTTTTAATGCAGAATGTGACAAATTACTTCAGTCAGTCATCTTGATTACCCTAGGGGCCTTATTGAATCTGTCATTTCCAAATTTTCTCTTCGAGACCCTTCTGGTCCTTCAATGAACATAATCGAAAGAGATACCACCATAGTTAGAATCAGTCTTCCGTTCAAAGATCAAGTTTCTGCCAATGCTGTTCAGAGGCATTTGCGTGATCTTAGTCATAAGATTAGCCCTACTGTGGAGCCAGTTTTTATCAGTAAAAAGTTGGAGCAAGACTTTAGGCCTAAGGAAGCCAAGCCGTCTATTGTTAATCAGCAATGCATTGTTTATCATTTTTCATGTGATCTGTGCGATGCAGATTATGTCGGTTACACAACCCGACGCCTTTTCCAACGCGTTGCTGAACACAAATATTCGGCAATTGGCAAATATCTCGCTGAAGCGCATGGTGGCAGTAACCTTTTGAATGAAAGCCTTTTCAAGATTGTTAAGAAATGCCAAAGCAAGTTTGATTGTTTAGTGTTTGGGATGCTTTTTATCAAGAAACTCAACCTAATCTGAACGTGCAAACGGACTCCATACAAGCTACACTTTTGTCTAGTTAAAGTTATTTATTTCTGTTACACTTCTTAATCAACTATTGTTCTTTTAGTATTTATACACCCTAAAATTTTATCATTTTTTTACTTGATAATGGTGTTACGTTAACGTCAAAACGTCGTCAAATTAGCTTTTTACCCTTTTTTATCTTTTTATCATGTTTTGAGAAATATTTTATCGCAATTTTTTATAGTGAAATGTTTTTCAAAGCCACTTTAATATTTTGGCATAGCAATAGTGCAATGTTTGGAACAGGCCTTAGCTAGCTGTAATCAGCGCCAGTTGAGGTCATTATATGAACTACTGATGAGTGGAAAAACCAGTAAAATCACTTTATTGCGAAGAATCTTTAGTTAACTCTTAAAGAAAACGCTATGATCCCTGTGTAATTCAACCAAATATTTGCTCGGATGTAGTGAACATCATGAAACGTGCTTTCACTTTTCACTTTTTCAACTTTGGTGGGTTCATTGATAATTACAGACAGTACATACATACAGTAATTGCAAATGGTTACCACAAACCAGTTGCCATTTTCATCTTAAGAAAAACTTGTTTTGAATTTCACTCACTTTGCCTTTTGGTTTGTATTTGCTGCAAATACTTTTAGAATTTTATCACAAAGCTTAGATAAACATCAGATATGCAAATCAACTGCATGGCAATGTGAAATGAGTTCAAAAGCTACTTTCTTGTTTGCCTTAGAATGAGCACTGTTAGTTGATGTTAACAACCCTCTGTTGAGGTACTGGAAAGGAATTGTCCTTGACTTTCAATGAAAATAAATGTTTATTTTTGTAAAAGCCTTTGATCAGAAGGAGCAAAAAGTATAGTAAAACTGTAGTTTATCTCTCTCTAGATCTTGCATTATGGGCTGTAATCAGTCAAACATTGTCAATAGTCTGACCACTTTTGAAGTGCTTAAACGACATTCTCAGTTTAGCAGCTTCGGGTAATGGTTGGTATTGGTGTATCCAGTCAAATTTCGTCATTCTCAGTTTAACAGCTTTGGGTAATGGTAAGAATTTTGCATGTTAGCTAGCTAGCTCTGGCATTTTACAGAGTCGATAGCAATAGTGTGAGAATTACCTGTGGTATCCCACACAAAAATTGTTTATAAAGACCATAATTAAACTAAGTGTTGATACTTTCCTTATTTCAGTCATTATCTTCGCACATATACTGAACCAACCACACCAAGTGTGAAAACTTCATGCAGCAAAATTACCTGTTGCACAAACCAAACAAGTTTAATGACCTGATTAACATCAAAAGCAAGTGAAATAGTTTATTCTAAGTCCTTATAACGAGGTGCAATTTACGGACTGTCAATTCTTCCCTATGGTCCTTGTGTGAAATTATGGACCAAGCTAACTGTAGGACTGTAGAGCCATCTACCCCTCTCAATATGCAGGTGAAAATAATATTAATTTTAACTCTCTTTAACGAGATGCATTGCATGACTGTCTATTCCACCGTATGGTCCATGCATGAGTATTACTGTTCAGAAGAAATGAATGGACTGAAACCTTCCTTTCACAGGCCATTACAGTGCAGGTGTATTGCAATTGGACAACATTCCAAATTTAATGAGCTGTGTACTGATTTGTCACAGGTTATAGAGCCTCCAGATATGCGTTATAGCACCTGGAGACAGCAGCGGGCAGCAGAACATTTACGGCAACAACATGAGCGGCATTCCATGCTGCCTGATGGTACAATCATAGTGGAGCCATTTGACATTGCTTTAGGACATGTCGGAGATGGTCCTCTGCATTTACCACCAGGAAGTGGCGAACCCTTTGTTAGGAAAAATTCACCTCAACTGCGACCTGTTGATAATTCTGAGTTACGGGAAACAAGAAAACAGGTTGGAAATACTCTTTCTTTCATGCTGGGTGCTTTTACCCAATGCTAGCAAATGTAAGGACAGAAAACAATGCTGATGAACGTAATACTAGTCTTACTCAGTCAAGTAGAAGTTATTCACTTGGTGGGGTACTGGAATGAGTACAAATGCTAGCTAGTCATACATGTGCACAATGTTCATTAATAGACATTCAGTTTTGACTAATTTTGAAATGGAAAAATTTGAGAAAATTAAAAGTTTTATCAATATGTTGGGTTACTTTGCTCGAAAACCTACCTCTGGTTCATGGGAAACAAACTTGAAAAATACTTTCCAGGATGTAAACCCTTTGGACATGCTGGGAAACACATCTAAAGCCTTCAAATAAGTGTTAATAAAAGTAGATTAAAAAGACTTGGGTATAAGTAGCTTTCTTTTTAACTGTGTTTCTTTGGTTGACTAAAATAATGCTTCCATTTCTGTTATTGAACCCATCAATAACCAGGAGGCAGGAGAATCTGCAAAGAAAGATAAAGAAAGTGACAGTTCTGTTGGAGAGGGATCGTTACACAAACAAGGTTCCTGCCCTGTTCATGGACATAGTACACCTACTGGAGCAGCAACATCCAGCTCATCTGAGCCACCAAGAAGTCATAGTCTTCATGTGCGTGGTGATACTACCCTGGCATCTAAGATGGCTAGACCAGGAGAATACAAAAGGATGTTTCTTCCAGCTCATGAGGTCCCTGTGCTCCATCCCTACTTAGTTCACCCCCCTAGAGATACTCCTTACCCTCTCCACCCTCTGGATGAGTTTGTGAGAGAACGTGAGAGACAGGTTGGTGCCTGAGTTAACTGTCAAAGTACATGTAAATTATTGTGTATAGGCAGGACATTTAGGGCTTGAAATAACCACTGGTCAAGAGACAATGTCCTATCCTAGCATCACTAATCATCTTGTCTGCATGGTTATGTTTGCTTTCAAGTTAGTGATGACTGAAGTGTTAAAGGATAATTCTATTATTTCTTCAGATCATTTAGAAAAAAAATAATATATTATTCAACTTAGTGGTATTTATTTTCTTTGAAGACAGTATATTTTCAAGATTCCTAGTGTTGACAAAGCAATTTCCAATAAAGTTAATAGGTTCCAAGCCATGGCCATCAATTACTACAGTTAGCTACTTGAACAGCTGGGGGAAGGCATGAGTTTCAGTGATAAATGTATCTTTCTTGCATTTATATCAGACCCAATAGCAAGTTCCATTACTTGTACTGAAGATAGATTAAGTTTTCATCCAAAACATGTATATGTTACAGGTTAAATTTGATTTCACATTTTTTATTTAACCAAGATCAAAATGAAATTCTGTTGTCTTCTAACTCTAATTGTTTATGATTAGACAAAGGAATTTCATTTTAACCTAATAGGTTAAATAAAATAATAACCTGAAATCAAATTTAACCTGTAACATATCAGACATAAAAAAGTCATGATCTTCTTATAGTGTTTTCAAACAATTACTCCTAAACAGGGACTACATCAACAGCCTATATATGTGCTTATTTTTCATCTTAGTTGCTAAATGTGTGTATCTGAACTTGTTGTTTTTGTGTTGTTGTTGTTGTTGTTGTTGTTGTTGTTGTTGTAGCCACTACAATTTGTTTAATTACCTTTCCTTAGGTAGGAAATATGTGCTTATTTTTCGTCTTAGTTTTTAAATGTGTGTATCTGTTGTTTTTGTGTTGTTGTTGTTGTTGTAGCCGCTACAATTTGTTTAATTACCTTTCCTTAGCTAGGGGCTAACTAGAAAACTTTATTATGAAAGGTGTTCGTCATCGTGGTTTCAAATGATAGCTGAGTTAATCTTTTGTCTCATGATTGAGTCACGAAGATGTGGATTGTATTTAGCCCGTAGACACCTTTAAATTGTAATAGTTTAGCTTTTCTTTTCCTCTTTTTACAGCTCTAAATTCCTTTAGAATTTAGCTCTAAATTCCTTTTAATTGTAGAAAAAAGCTGTAAATAATGTAGATTGTTGTTGTTGATTATTGCTACATTACATAGAGAAAAAACATCCAACTATCCTAGATACAACTGCCCAACTATCCTTGAGAGGCATTAAGCACATTATTCCTGTATTCCAATATAATCAGTAGATATTTTTATGGCATCAGCCACCTTTTCAATATTTATACACACAACTTGATTGTAAAAAAGAGTTTCCACTAGCCTGGAAAGACCTCTGCCATTGCAGTTAGCAGCTATCAAATATCCAGTTTCACACTTCCTTTTAACCATATCCGTACATGGAAAAGTACTGTTTCTACAACAAGTTTACAAAGGGTGTTTACCCAAGATGATTGAATGATTTGATGGTGTCAGTCATACCAATTAAAACAGCCTTACAATAAACTTTTCTTTTTTGTTGTTCTGCAAGGAGTTCTTATTACATGAGCGGCTGATGTTTGAACAGAAGGAGGGTCTGTGTGCAGCTGGAGAAGACTGGCCACGGCATCACATGCACCCAGACAAACCTGTGGGACTTGGTGTCATGCACTATCCGCAGCCACTTCATCAACAACATCTAGAGTCCAGCAAAGTATTTGCTATGTTTTCTTCAGTTCTGATTGTATTAAAGCCTTACAGTTTCAATATTTTGCAATGTTAACTAAAGCATGCTTTTTTACAATACTGTGTTATTTGTGGGTTTATGTGCGTGCATATTGAAAACTGATTGATTAACTCTATGAACAACATAATTGTTATGATAATTATAAATAAATTGTAATTGTAATTCTTCTGTAAATTGGTGAGTCTAAAAAGATTGCAGTTTGTTTAAAGTTTTTAGCACCTTGTGGTAAAATATGGAAAAAAAAACAAGGTTATTTTTCTTGTCACTGTGAAGGGTGTTCCATGCTGTGGCTAATTAATTTTTTAAATATATGGATGAAAGATAATTATGTCAGCTAGAATGGTGTGGGTGACTTGACTAGGTAAGACCAAAGCTGTTTCAATTGGTAGTGACTAGACTACTTAAAAAAATCCTTATCAAGTCTAGATACTAATTTGTGGTATAGCGACACACAGTACAGGTACCATGTATTTTATTAATTTATTTTATTTTGAAGACATGTAAAGCGCTTTTGATCTCTCATTGTAAAAAGCGCTATAGAAATATTAAATATTATTATTACATGTTAACACAGCCATTTCCTTGCCTTTTCTTTTCATTAGAGTCCCCTATCTGTTGAACATCACAAAGGTGACCCAAACTTGGCTCGTTTGGCAGCAGGTAGAGAAGCAGATCATCTATACAGAGCATTCCCATTTCATCCCTTCCACCCTCCTCCTCCTGAAGGAAAGGGATTTGGTGATCGTTATGGAAATGAATCTGACCTACGGCACCTCCAAACTGAAAGTATAAGGAGATCAGCTGGGGGATCATCAGAGCGGATTGGTGGACGTGATACATCTTACTTAGACTCTAATTCCTTTGGCCATGAGAGTTTCCATAGAAGTGCATCAAGGATAGATTTAGTTAGAGGTGATGGGGAAAGAGAATGGCAAAGAAGAGACAGAACCACTCTTGTCAATGGAGAGTATCACCATGGTATGAAATAGCTTATGAGATGTTTCAATTTAATGTTAGCCTGTTCTCCAATATTAATGCAGACCATCAAGTGTGGCATCCCTCAAGGTTCTATTTTAGGTCCTTTATTTTTTCTACTTTATATAAATGATCTTCCTAACACCTCTAAATTAACTCAGCGCTTACTTTTTTTCTGATGACACAAGTTTTTTTATTCTCACTCTGACCCCATTAAGTTACAATCTGTTTTAAATGATGAATTGTGTATCTATGACGTGGTTGAAAAGTAACAAGCTCTCTGTCAATATATAAAAAAAATGATTTTGTCATCTTTAAATTGAGACAAAAGAAACTTAACTGCAATCTCTCTCTCTTTTTTGAAATCATTCTCTGGAAGAGACTAATGTAAGTTCTATTGTGACTTTACTTGGTAATCCACATGTGTGTCCAACTTAAATAGGATATTCATACTGCAAAAGCGTGCTGTGCAAGCTATCACTGATTCCGATTATCGAGCACATTCTGCTCCTTTGTTTGCTAAATTGAATATCCTCGATATTTCTTAAGTGAACTCATTTCAAATAGCCAAATTTAAGTTTTATTATCATAATCAATTGTTGCCTCCAATGTTCCTCAACTTGTTTGAGACAAGTAGCCAAGTTCTTAATTATGGCACCAGAATGGCTGGCTGTTACCACCCTCCTTTCTGTTGTACAAACATTAAGCAATTCTCTTTCAAGGTCCTTAAATTTGGAATTATCTCCCTACTTCAATTACCCGTTCAGCAAGTTTTCTTACCTTTAAGAAAAAGATGTTAGAATTTTTATTTAAACGATCTTGAATGTGTCATGCCACACTCACACGGCACCAACTTTTAATCTAATATTGTCCTTCAAGGTGGCCTCTCATGTGAGCCTTGTGGTTTCCCGAGGTCTCCTCACTACTAACTTAGGTGTTATACTTGTAAATATTATGAAGATGGCAAAACTTGTACTATTATTCAAGCAAGTAACAAAGAGTCAGTTCTGGAAGATTCCACATGCTTAAAAGAAAATTTATCAGCTGAAATTTCACTTATAAATAAATTAAAGCATTTTCGATAATCTTTAATTTGCCTATTATCCATAAGAAACTGAACACACATTTTAATGAGATTGTATTGCTTCTTCGTGTTAATAATAGTTCTGCTCAATTCTATTTCATTTAATATTCAGATCTTTAGCAATTTATTTATTAATTTGAAGATAATAATACTAATAGAAATGAAGATGGTTTTGGAACATCCTTCCACAGTAAAATTGTTTTGGGTTAATAAAAGTCATCCATATAAAGGTTTACAAACAAGTTCAGTGTCATTGTGATTGAACTTCTGTCTTAACCTCTGTCTTACAATGCTGTATAATTGTCTGTAATGTATATGACTTTTTTGTATGTAGCATCCCCACACTGCCTGCCTTGACTAGCTCTGCTAAAAGTGGGCATGTGTGAAAGTGTGTCATCACTTTTTTTATTTTTATTATTTATTTGCCACACAATGTAATAATACACTATAAGGTTAAATAGAAAGGCAAGTGGCAAGGAGACCTAAAAAATGCTATATAGAGCTTATGAGAGCCCGAGGTACAGGCTATAGTTGTTTAGTAAAAGAAGCAAATGATGGAGTTTAAGTCTTTTTGATTAATAAAGTTGTAGTAGTTGTTGTTGGTGGTGTTGTTGTTGTTGTTGTTGTTAACTGTTCTACCAAAACTTGTGTTGTAGATGGATTGAGGCCAAAGTTAATTGAAAGGTCATCACCTAGTTTAGCAAAAAGAATAAAAGTTGAAAGAACTTCAGATGAACCTTCAGTCAAGCTCGCCAAGAAAATAAGGCATGATCCCTCTAAACTGAGGTTTCTTGAAGGACTAGGGCTTGTCACTGTGGATAGGAAGAAAGGTAACTATAAATTTTTCAGCTGGGCCTTTATTTTAATCCAATCTTTGCATAAAACTCAACCACCATTGAAGCTTTATATGTTTTAAGTGATTAGTAAAAAGTCTAGAAGACTACTTACCTCAGCATATGCTACATGTAGTAACTACACTGTAATTGTCCCATTACAATTTGCTTATTGGTGAAAAGTTAGGAGACTACTGCACTGCAGTTCACGCTGAAGGATCCATCTCCATGGAGAAATGTGCTGGTGACCAGTTATACATTTCTTTTCAGAAATAGGTCGGGGTGAGCTGACCTTGAAAAGAAAATTTCAAGATGACCATGGCAAAGAGAATGGCGTAGATTCACCCAGTAACTTGACAACTGATGAGAATCTTAATGGCATTAATGATCGTGATGACCACACTGCAGGACCTATTCTTCCATGCTCAGAGGTTAGTCTGTGAATCAAGCTTGATAATGGAGTATTGGATTAAGCTGCCACTATATGACCAAAAACTGATGACTGCCTAAGCTACCATTTAATCCTATTATAGTTCTTCTCATTGTAACGTTATGTCACGCAACCTCTTATCACGTGACACCACATAGCGAATCATACGCGTTAGATTCCATGTGCTTGCGAGAAGATTCAATGACACTTGTAAGTTGCTGGAGCTATGATGACTTCACCATATTAAATTTATTGATTCCAACTACCTTTGTGCTAGTCATTTGAAGAGGAATCGTAACACTCATTATGAGAAAAAAATATTCACAAATTAAAGTTCTCCCAGAAATGCCAGCATTACAGACTTTGATTCCACAGACATTAAAATGATGATGAGATTATATATGCAGCTTCCAGTTCTCATTAATTCTTGAAGTAGGCTGGGATGTGCAAAAATAGCAGGAAATACAATTCCAGTTATTGTTGTATAGCCATGACACTATTCTCCTATCAACAGAAACTTGATTTCATGGCAAAGCTTGGCCTGCTACCTCCTGACAAAAGGCAAGGTTAGTGGATTAAATTTGGACATTTGACCATTCAGGCATGCAGTATTACATGTATGTGCAGTCTCGTGGAGCTGAACATTGTGAACTCATGCATATAAATTTGAAGAAGAAAATGGAGATAAGTTTGGCACAGTTTTGTTAATTTCCATGCATGATTAGCCACAAAAACCTACATTAGTGTTCATGTTTTTTAAATTTGTTTCACTTTTTGTTAGAAGGTATCCTTGATGAATTGTTCTCACTCAGGTGATTCAATAAAAGTATCATGGGTGGCCTGCTTTAAAGTGACTTATCTAAAAAAAATTGTCTTTACAGAACTGGAACAGTCTTACGAGATTAAAAGAAGTGAAAGAAAGAACAGAAAAAGTAGAGGACGCCCTCCTAAGCGAGCACGCAGGGATAAAGAGGTGGATAGAGTTAATAATTTGTTGCTAGCATTAAAATTTGCAGTCACTATTTGACTGCAATACAATAAAATATAACATGCTGCCTTCACTCAAGGTCTGTGCTCCATGAGCCATTCCACTGAAGGTAAATATTAAGAAATGAACGGAAATCTTTATCATGTCATAGGGTTAATTGATGAAATGCTGATCATTACTTTCCTGCCTTGTTTTAGAATGACAGAGATTCTGACAATAGCCAAGGCTCCATGGACCCATATTCAATAACAGGCCCAATAACAAGGCAAAAACAACAACTTCTACAGAAACAGGAAAAGAAAGAGAACAGAAACAAGGACACAGAAAAAACATTTTCAGTCACTATAAAAACAGAGGAAGGAGATAAAAGGAGTGCTTCATATCCCTTTGACAACAGTATCTCTCATCACAGCAGGGATGAAAGATATCAACAAAGTCCTGACATGAGCAGTACCAGTAATCACCTTCCACCTCGTCTAACACTACAGTCACTAACTAATATGGAAGATCCCTTTAGTAACATAAGTGCATCACAATTTCGACCACCGTATCTTCGACATACAGGGCTCTTGTCAATTTCACATGAGCATGGCACCATTTCACCTCATGTAAGACCAGATCATCGAACTCAACCAATTAGACCTGAGCCCCTGAGAAGTACAGGAATTTCTCTTAGTGAACAAGAAACAAGGGACTACCTTACACAACGCTCACCAGGTACACAAGGTCGTCAGTTTGGATCCTTGCCTCTAATGGAACAAGTTGGGAATAGAAACAAACAAGTCACACCACCCAAGGTTAGTAAGGTCTTTTTTTAGTACTACTCAATGAAAGAGCATATTGTACACTTGTCAATAAGATGTTTGTTCAAAACTTCGAATACAAGAATACTATAGGCTTGCAAAAAGTAACACAATGGACTTGACAACTGTAAAACTGTTGCTTCCATCTTAACAACATTAAAGAAACAAGACTTTCGTTTGAGTATTTCCCCTTATAGAAATTATAATTTGCTATGATTTAAGGATGAAAAGAGCAATTCATCAGAAGAATGGAATGTGCACAGGTGGTCTGGGATAGAATCTGTTATGCAATCCTACTACACACATGCTGCAGGTGGGTGCTACAATATCTCCTTCATATTAATGGCAACTGTAGTGGCAGTACTTTAGGTGGCTCCTACCTTTTTTCAGCATTTTCAAGCACTACTATTTTGATGGATCGTTACTACCAATCATTATGTTAGTACCTTTTAAGTGGTATCAAAGAAATGCCCAATCATTGGTGAAGAAGTTACAAAACTTTTGACATAACAGGTTACCATAGCAACACCATAGCCTGTTAAAAACACCCCTTATTTTAGCTTTACGCAAAAATAATTTAAAAACCAGCTGGGTGACCCCCATTTTATATTGTTGAAAAGTAATAAGCATGTTGAGAGCCAACTTTTTGCAAAGTTGAAAAAATTGTAGGAGTGGATTCAGAGCCACCTTAATTTTTTTGCAAAAGGTTTTATTTTATTATGCTAATTATTTCCCAAAAATAAAAAATGGGGGTCACCGAGCTTGTTTTTGAGTTATTGTTGCTTAAAGCTAAAATTAGGGGTGTTTTTAACAGGTTACGGCTTTGCTATGGTAACCTGTTATGCCAAAAAATGTTTCATAACTTGTTCCCCAATGATTGGGCATTTCTTTGATACCAACTTAAAGATTGGTAGATAGATAGATTGGTAGTAATGATCCATCAAAATAATAGTGTTTGAAAGTGCTGGAAACTGGTAGGAGCCACCTTAATTAAGTTCTCTTTGTCGACAGCCAAGTCCCCCTTCTCCCCCTTTTCAATGCTGAAATACGCTCTGTGGATACTGGCACGTGGTTACAACATTGACAAGGGGGGAGGGGGTCGAAATGTGAGAATCGGAGATTAGAAAACTCAAGCATTTAAGGAACAAGGTTTTTGTAGGGGAGTGTCTCAACTACTTTTGTCCATGATTGTAGAGATTACCAGGTTTACCCTGGTATCCAGTCCAGCTTAGGATATTAGGCCATGATATTCCACCCAGTTATTCCAGTGCTTTTCACTTATCTAACTGGGCAGCATTTTTGTTACATTGATCCAATCAACAGGTTAAGTCAAAACCCTACAAGGTGGCATTTTAAAGAGGTTTTTTCATTCACGGAAGGACGCTGATAGAAAGCGATTATTTTGTTCAAATGTGTCAACACTTTTGTCCAGCGAAAACAAATGGAACTTGTGCTATATATGTAAAGGATTAAGTACTGAAACATCATTAACACTGTAATAGAAACTGTCTAGTTGTAGTTTAAAACTGGTTTTGGAGGCTTAAGAGCAGCACAGGATAGTTTTCCACAGACTCATTTCCAGTCTCCATGCATTAGCAGCCACTTCAATGCACAGCAACACTTAGTGGTCTCACTGGGCAGAAATTGAGTCCACACACATTAGAAAACAAATCGTGTACTTAATAATATATAGATTTAGCCAAGCCTAAAAGCGGAGCTCCATGATTATTATTTTTTGACTGGTATTGAGCAACACCTCATCGCTTTCCTTGCGCCAATATTTTATGTATCTAGATGTTTATATTTTATTTAGAGCAGTCAACGGGAATTGACTGTGGCTCAAAAACCTCAAAACATTACAAGAAAACAATACAATCGACGTGTGTGTTTGTTCAAAAACAAATTTAGCAATCAAAGAACTATCAAATATTTTCATCCAACATCATTGGACGAGCATGTTTGATGGTTTAGCCACCTCTCTCAACAGTGCATTAAATGGCTTTTCATGTTTGATCTAGATAAAACATGTTCATCCAAAATTTCACATTATGAACAAATGTTTGATCGTTTAGCCACCCCAACAAACAAATCATGTACAAACGGTAAAAAGCAATCAAATGAACCACATAATGTCGAAAATTTCAGCGATAATACGCAAAAATCATATTTTGGACTCTGACACTTGGTTCGGTGTTTGGTCAAACATTGTTATGTGTTTAGCCACCAAACGTTATGTGTGACAAACACAATGTTGGATGAAAATGTTTGATCGTTTAGCCTGGGCTTAACAAACATATTTCGTAGTAAGTTAAGCTTAGACATAAGCTTAAATGTCCTAGAAAAGAGAAAAAAGGAAACCAATCGTGATAGTTTGGATAGGTAATCGCATGGGGCCGAGCAAAATTACGGATTTTAAATATCAGTTGTGTTTTCAGAAATTTGCTGAAATTGCCCTCATCGTGCAAAACATATTTAGTGATACTTTACAAGGACTCATTGCAATTATGTGTTAATAACATAAGAGCAAACGTTTCTTTCAGTTCTTAACACTATAGAAACACAGATGTCGAAAAAACATGTACAAACAGCCAAGTGAAGGAAAAACACTCATTCGCTTACAAGCAAAACAACTAACAAACAATTCGACTAGCTACTTTTTTGTGTCCAAAACGAGTAAATTGTTATTTATATCCAGTCGAGACAAAAATACAAGTTTCATTCCTGAACAAAAGTAACAATGACTAAACCAAATGCTAAGCTTAGATTTATTTCAGTTACCTGTGTTGTTGAGATTTCTACCACTTGAAAATACGCATCGATCCACTTTAGTAAAAACACCCATATACAAAAATAGCAAACAGTTTGTCCAAAGAAAGAATTTCTTCCACCAAGTTTGAGCTACTTGTTCCTCCCGTTAATGCCAGTGAATTGTTAAGTGAACTTTCTTAGTGAGCTGCAAGATGCCAAGCAAGCGTTAATTCATTTTGTTTTTCAACCACACAATCCGGGCGCCATACAAATGGATCCAAAATTTAAGAATTTCCTGAGAAGAATCTTTTGCCCTTCCATTTTATCAGTTGAAAATTCATCTTCTAGAGTATTTTTTCAGTAGTTCCTGATTTTTATGCCTTTTACACGAATTAAAAGACAGAGCTTCGAAGAAGATGAAGTTGTTTTGCTCAAATTGAAGAAACCAACTGACTGTGAAATCTCGAGCTGCAGAAAGAGTGCAAAAAATTAAGCCTTGTTTTGTTTTGGGTGTCCCACACCTGGCTTGAGCCTGCAATCCAATTGAAAACCAGTACCTGGTCAGCGGTCAACTTCAAAAACACAGCCAACCTCCATGAGGTGTCAACTTGAGCCCGCGATATGGTCACGTAATACTGGTCAGCAGATACCTTGTTTTGACAGGTGTCAATTGGCCATAACATGGATGTCCAATATCAAAGATGTACCCTCAAAAATAGCTTGTCAGCTAGAGTATGGCCGCCATGGAGGATTTATTATATTATCATTATTATTATTATTCCAAGGCTTCGTAGCAGCACGAAGTAAGAAATCGCTTTAATGAACCACACAATTTTTCTGAAGTTCATTTTTTAATGAAAACAAAAGTCATGTTTCGGATGAGACATCATCCATCATCAGTTGTACAGTAAAGAATAAAATGAAAATGAGCAATAAATAGTATAACAGAGTGAGATATTAACAAGAATAATTAAGGGTAAAGAAACTATTCTTAGCATAAATAGTTTCTTTACCCTTAATTATTCTTGTTAATATCTCACTCTGTTACACTATTTATTGCTCATTTTCATTTTATTCTTTACTGTACAACTGATGATGGATGATGTCTCATCCGAAACATGTTTTCATTAAAAAATGAACTTCAAATATATTGTGTGGTTCAATATTTTTATTGTTATTATTATTATTATGATACAAAAAATGCGGGTTACAACACACAATTAATGGGACATTTCACATTGCATACATGGAAGGGCGGACGTACAGGCGTACGTGCGTACTACGTATGTACGATGACCAAAACCAAATTTTCTCAAATAGATGGGTTACCATATTTTCTTAACCATGGTGCTCCGCTTGGCGGCCAAAAGGAGCTCCACTAAAATATGACAAAGTAAAGACCCACATTCACGTCCAAAAAGATTTTGATTTGCGAAATTTGTCTATGTGCTTTTGCTGATAACAATCCCAGTGATTGAACTCAGCAGCAGAAGTCTTGCATGACACAAGCTATTGCTGACATTGCCACAGTTCTCATGCACAGTTCTCAGGCATAAAAACCAGATTGTCTACTTCTGTCCTTGATGTTGTTAGCAGAATATTTGCCCTGAGGTGGATTTGCAACGATTCACAACAGTTCACATCAGTTCACATAACTCAAATAAAGTATATCTTTTATGTTCTTTAACTGGGGATGTGAACCGTTGTGCGCCATTGAAACGTTATGTCTTGCTCATGTGAACCATCCAGAATTATGCTCTGAAACAATGTAGACCATATGAGTACCTTTGAAAAAGCAATCAAAGCACAGATTTTTTGTTCAGACAAAAAGTTCCACTACTGAAATCCCATGTGTACTGGAACAGGTTTTTCAGTCACGCGCCTTCACTCCCAAGTATAAAAAGACAGTTTCTTTTCTTTTTATTTCTTTGTTTCTACAGCAATACTGGTTTTTATCCTTGCATTCACAATCTGATGCATTTATATTTTGTTCCATTACTTTTGGCTTGTCGTGGTGATGTTCACAGAGCCAATGAAGGTGTTAGCCAGTAAGCTGAGAAAAGACTGGGAACAAGTATGAAAAATTCAGGGTATATGTGGAGTTCTTTTATTGTTAAGGATACGGCAAAGAGATATATGGGAAATTTGGTATTTTGGCACAATGTATTGCTTCTTTGTGCTCTGAATTTCCCTGAGAAACAAAACATATTTTCCCCTTTCTTCATCAATGGTTCCTTAAAATCATTTTGTGAAATAATTCTCGCCAATAATTTACCTAAGTGACATAATAATTATACTTCATTGTCTTGCGACAAGAATTATAGTTTGCTAAACAATGATGTTAAGTCCTACTGAGTAGATGGGACAGTGATGATGCTGAGAAATATCCTCACTGTGGAAAATATAATTCAGACAATCATGGACAAAAGTAGTTGAGACACTCCCCTAAAAAAACCTTGTTCCTTAAACGTGTGAGTTTTCTAATCTCCGATTCTCACATTTCGACCCCCTCCCCCCTTGTCAATGTTGTAACCACGTGCCAGTATCCACGGAGCGTGTTTCAACATTGAAAAGGGGGAGAGGGGGAATTGGCTGTCAACAAAAAAGAGGTTTCATGGAAGGATGCTGCACTTTTGCACTTTTGTCCATGATTGTAGCCTGCAATCTATTGGGGTCTCACGCGAGATTTGTTTTGGGTGCAAGTGGCAATTTATCAAAGAGAGCCATGAGAGGATAAGGGTGGGGGCGAGAGAAGGAGAGCTTGCTGTAATGATTGAAGAATTTTCATTTCCTCCCCGGAAACCGCAGGACAGCGAGGAGATGGATTAAATTCCACCAGAAGTATGAAATTCTATAGCTGCTTTTCAATCAAGCCACGTGAACAGTTCCAAGTAACATAGCAGACAAGCAGTGTGATGCTTGTATTTCAGAAAGAATAAGTTACAGCCTGCAGTAAAAATTTTCCTTCTTATTTTTTGAGAAGAAAAAGAATATATTTTAATTATAAACTGCGAAGTCGAACAAACAGAACTCCAAAGTAACTGATCCATTCATATAATTATACAAAAGAATATTTCACATTAACCCTTTAACCCCTAAGGGGTCTCCCTTTGACGAGTAAAATCGTCTGGCGTTAGACAGAGGAAAATCTATACGTCACTCTTAGGGAGTAAAGGGTTAACAAACTGCGAAGTAAGTAACCATTTCGTAGTCATACAGAGGAATATTTCGCTGTTAATAAACCGCAAAGAAACTGATCCGTTTGTATATGCAGAGGAATATTTCACTGTCAATAAACTGCGAAGTGGTACAAAACTTTGCAAGGACAACACCGATCACCGAGCCGAGCCGCTTGAAACAAATGTTCTTTTCGAAAGTGGTGGGCCTGGCTTCCACATTGAACTTTGTCAACTTTAAAAGAACCCCAGAGTCCACAGAAATCTGTCACCAAAGAAAAAAAGAGCTTTAATTTCTTGGGGAGCAGGGTTGGCGCAGTGGTGAGAGTGCTCGCCTTCCACCAATGTGTCCCAGGTTCGATTCCCAGACTTGCGTCATAAGTGGGCTGAGTTTGTTGGTTCTCTACTCTGCTCGGAGAGGTTTTTCTCCGGGTGCTCCAGTTTTCCCCTCTCGTCAAAAACCAACATTTGATTTGATTTGATTTGATTTAGTGTTGATTTGATTTAGCCTCCCCAATTAGTAAAGCATCTGTGCTCAGCTAGAAAGATTTGAGACTTAAATAAAGTTGTCATCATCATCATCATCATCATCATCATATTCCTCACTCAGCTTTCTTTTTCGAAGTTAATTCTGTCACGTCCCCTGGAATGCGATCACATTTAAAATTTGCGGCAGGTCAAGCAAGGCTGTCATCAATCATAATTGATTGATGGTATGTCATTTTTCAGCCAATGGAAAAGCAGATGACTTTTTCAGTCATCGTGGCAAGCTCTCCTTCTCTTGCCCCACCCCAATCCTCTCACTGCTTGCTTAGCTTGCCACTCGTGCCCAAAATTAATCTCGTGTGAGACCCCTGCTTGCAGGCTAGGTAATACCATGCTGGCCATGCTCAACACACTTTCTTTGTTCTGGTGCCACTGGCCTTGTCTCTGGCACATAAAAAAAAACATACTTTATTAACTCTTCCCCTTGGGGCCTTTCAGAGGCTTTTCACCTCCTCATACAAATTAGTAGGGGATATTAGGATCCTACCCATCATTAAAAAATGATCAGAAGTAGTCTGCAGTGAGTGTTAGAAGGTTTTCAAGGGCACAAGCTGTTTTAGTTTCCCTGCCATGTCTGGTGAACCAATACAAAAAGCTGATATGAGGCAGCAAAGATCTGAAAGGAACGACTTAACAAAAAAGTCTTAACTCTACTCTCTTAAAAGTACTTAAGCATGCTGTATTTCTAACATGATCAGGTGAATTATTCCATAGTATAGATGCAGTTACTGAAAAATCTCACTTTCCATAGCTTTTAAAATTTACTTATAGAGACCACTAACAGTTTTTCATAGGAAAGTTTTCTGCTGGGTATATAAATTATTTTGTTTAAGTGTCTGTTAAATGTTTAGGTCCAATTTCATAAGCTTTAAAAGTCAAAATTAAAATCAAAAGAAACCAAAAATATTGCTGAAATTTGTGTTTGTGTTATGGTATTTCTATACCCAAGAGTGCTCTAAATTGAGTTTTAAAACGATTGCAGAATATTTTTTCAAAGAACCCCATGTGAAGCAAAGTTTGGTTGATTTCTGGAACCCAAACAAAAGAATTTAATGTGCTTGTGCTTGAGTATGAGGTGGAAGCCAGAAAAAACAACAACAACAAGGAAATAAACAAAATTAAGTGGGTACAAATATCATTTCAAGAAAAACAAGCAGACATCAAAAACAAACAAATTAATCCAGCTGAAAAAAATCCAGTTCTCACTGTTAATTTTCTTTTCCTTCTTTTCGCAGAGAGGGGTATGGAAATTGGTGTTCTTCAAGACAATGCAGAACTGTTGAAGTCACAAAATGCTTCCCTAAATGAAGAGGCAAAAGCTCTTAGTCTTCAAATCACAGTATGTCCAACCACATTTACCTTGTATTGGGTCCCACAGGTCTGCAAAAAACCAGTTTTCAAATTCCAGTCTACACAAACCATGTGCAGATAAAATGACTCCTCTTTAGTCATGCCAGGATTTAATTGACTTCTGTGTGGAGTTGTCAACAAATTACGTGTATAATCTTCTATTCATTTGCTTGCTTCCAGAATCTTGTTCAAGCGAAAAAGGAGCTCCTAGAGGAGAAGAATATTCTACGACAAGGCCTTGATAAACTTCATTTTTTCCTTGAAAGCTTAAAAAGTTGATATATTTGTTACATGTGGTTGTAAGATTCTATTGAGAGCCACACCTCTCACTGCATTATCAGAAAACAAATGTTTTGCTCTTGCATTATGCACAGACACAATGGTGTCATAAAATCTTTCCAACAAAAAATATTAAAGGTCAGACATTGTTAATGTATTTTTCCGCTTGAAGAGATTTCTATGCTGCATGTAAAGGTTAATTTTACCTACGCTTTTGGAGAATTATTTGTTAGCTAGAGAAAAGGAAAGTTTAACTGATGGAAAAAATTGAATAAAATTCTATTTAAAATGTTTATGGTTAGATTTTATGTATTATAGTGTTATGTACAGTACTTTACCAACATGTTTCTCATTTCATTCTTTTTGACTCATCTCAAGATATAAAGTCACTTTATTTCTCAGTGCTTTCAATAAGACCTGGCATGGGGGTGGGGAGCATTGCATGACTTCGGGCTGTGAAGGAGAATTGTGAATCGCCAGCTGCATTTCTTGTGAGCAAATAAAACCTAAGAAATGGAACTAGCAACTTACTTCACTGGTTGCTAACGTTACTTAACCACATGCTTCAAATCTTATTGAAAGTACTGTATGCTTTCACCACTATTCTAAAATTTAGCAAAACAAGACCACGAAAGCACTTTCAAAAGTTAAATTTTTATTTCTGATGATAAGCCTATGGCCACCAAAAAAATTTGCATACACAGTTAAAAATAAACTGTACACAATAACCCTTGGAAGTAAACCAAAGGCTGCAATCATGTCTTTTTCTTGCTGGAATTTCCTTCTTTTTTTTTTTTTTTTTTTTTGGGGGGGGGGGGGGGGGGTTGTTTTTGGTAACTTCTGTTCAGCCTAGGAAGGTTATCTGCTGACAAAGGTATTTGTTTCAAAAGGCCAATGGATAGCACACTGTAAAGGCATCATCAACTGGTAAACAGTGAAGAGACCAGGAATACAATGTCTTTAACTGGTCAGTTTTATTATGTGTTGCTTGGATTTTCAGCCACATGGCACCTCAAGTTATGCATATGATCAAGGGCTTGCGTCAGAAATGGACGAATCATGTTGACTTCCATCAATGATAGATCATCAAGCTGTAAATAAAGAAAATTGTTTTAATTTTGAATAGGTTTTCTAGGATAGGATTATTCTTTCTGTGAATAAAGTAAGAAATTCAATGCTCCTTATTTAATCCTGTCCTGTCTCCACCCCAGAGCAATATTGCTAACGGACACAGGGATCCATCAAAGTCATCAGCTGGGCAAGTACCCCAGATGATATACTTGCCCTGAAAAAATTTACTTGCCCATGCTAAGGTGCAGAGTTATAAAATAAAGAACAGTGATAAAATTGTGTGCAACTGGAACGTTTTCTTTTTTATTTCCATTGTGCCAATCCATGACAAGTCCAAAACAAAAGCTCTTGTAGAGTGTCCTCACAGCTGTCACGTTTTGCACAAATGCAGTTCTTCAGAGAAATACCAGCGGCTAACTACACTGAAATGGAACCAGCAAGCTTTTCATTGTTAAATACTGCATCATCAAAGATGGCACCCAAAATTATGATTTCAATGCACATGAAAGTTGCATGTTATTCTTCGTTTTCTAAAAGTATTAAATTAATGGAAAAGAAGCGATCAGAATGTTGATACATTGAACATGATGACATCATATGAAAAATTAATTGAGGAAAGGTGTTGTGGCAGAGTAAAACTTCACTTGTCCACAGGACAAATCAAATTATTTTACTTGTCCGTAAGACTTTTTAGTCATCTCGGACAACTGTGAATATGGATCCCTGAAGAAACCTAACAAAACAGTAGATTTAAAAACACTTAGACTGCACCAAGATACTGACCCTAGCATAGACCTCCTGCTGGCTAACCATGATATCAATAGATTTTCTAAGCTTAGCAATCCTCAAGTCCCAGATATCTTTAATTAATGTGCGCACTTCATCTGCATGGGGAATGTCATCAGCAGCACTGAAAATACAAAGCCACAACAATGAATAACAGAATAGCCTGTTCCAGGCTCTCAGATATTTGGGGTTGAACACGCAAGAATAACCAAAAAAAAACTTAAGCGTGGCTGGGGGAGGGAAAAGCCCCCCACACGATTTTCTTCCTTTGTTCTTTGCTTCACTCCTCGCCCACCCCCAAATATCTAAGAGCCTGGAACAGGCTAACAGAACTGTCATCTACAGGAAAAGTTGACTGACAGATATGCATGCATACATACATACATACATACATACATACATACATACATACATACATACATACATACATACATACATACATACATACATACATACATACATACATACATACATCCTTTATTGACTTTCCTCATAGAGGCTTTTCAACTTAAGACAATAATTAAACATAATTACATACTACAATAAAAGATTTAATAACTACAGTAAAAACAACTTAGAGGACGCTAAGAAAAATATTTACGCTAAAATTTAATTGACACAATAAAATACTTAACCCTTTAAGCCCCAATAGTGCCATATGGCACAAGATGCAATTACATGCTCAATATTCAGTCAATTTGCATGAAATTTGCACAACTAAAAGATATTGGAAAGATCTCAACAATGAAGGGATAATATCATGCCCCCTCCTATACAAGACTTGATTTACCACCCCTGCAACTTTTGGAACTTTTTGTCTTTGTACTTTTTCGACCAAGTTAATATCTGACAACAAGCAATGCATTGAGAGCTGCAAATTAAGCTATAGTTTAGGGCGATACCCAATGTGTACAAGAAACAGGAAAATTTTAAACGTTTTTATTTTTTCATTTTGGGAACTTGTCAATCCAATCTGTGGCCTCCTCCATTTCTTTTAGTGTGATTTATAGCATACCCCAGAAAATACCTTTCAAATGGTATATCACATGTGGTCTCCTGGTTCATAGTTACCGATTTAGAAAAACTTGGCATTTCCCTTGGGGCTTAAAGGGTTAAAAGAATCTATAATAAAAATCCTTGACAAGTTTACGCTTCAGATTGAACTTAAAGGCAGATACTGACTCAAGGGTTTTAAAGTAGCCATCTATGGAGTTCCAGATACTGGCTGTTCTATAAGAAAACATCTGACCACTAGCAGTCCTGAAAAGTGGAATGTTTGGCATCTGTGAACTTCTCGTGACACACTCACTTAATGAACTGGGAGGAAAGGTACACCGGCATGTGGGATGTTAGGCAATTAAAGGCCATGATAGCGTTCCTAAAGTATAACGTCATATTTTTATTTGTTTAGAGGGCCACAAGTTTATCAGCATTTTATACTGTCAAGTGCCACGCTCGATAAATAGAGTTGATTATTATTATTATTATTATTACTGTATTATTAACTGAGCTGCTACTGGTAGCCATTTAAGCTCTTTTAAAACTGGTGTGATGTGGTCGTATTTGCGTGTACTGGTCACAATTCAGGCAGCAAAGTTCAGCTGTTCAAAAATGGGTAATAAGTTGAGATTAAGTGTAGCTACATGTGGCATGTAAGGCAGCTGATTCAGTCTACAATGGCACATGTAGATGAACCAGGCCTTCAAACATAATTTATCATTGACCACCAAGAAACGCACATTACAGCAACTGGACTAGAGCCAACAATCAGACTCTTGCTTATCTCTTGTCTTTTCATTTTCTGACCAAACGTCTAGCAGCAAACAGAGTACAAGATCAAAGATTGTAACATTACAGTAACAACCCTTACCAAGCATGAATATAGACAAACTGTGAATAAAGTGAAAATGTAAACAATTGCAAATTTATTAAGAAAAAGAACCAACTTTTAATGTAAGCAGTGCTGAAGTCCACTAAAAGTTCAGTCCAGCATACATGCTCTACCAGTGATCCAGTGATAAGAAAATTATACCAACACATTCCCACTACAAAGTTACTCATATTGCAACAAAGGCCACAGGATCATGGAGGTTGGCAGTCAGCATCTCCTTCCCTTTAATAGTTATTGGCAATTGTTACCTGCTAAGAAGAAGAGAAGCAATTTCCATGTAGTGTTTAGAGGGCATTTTGGTGAAGTACTCTGCTTCTTTTTCCTTCTCCTTTACCTCCTGTAGCTTTTCTGTAAAACAGGTGTTACCCTTCATAATGGTTTTACTATTATAGCATCTATGTCTTTTGAATTGTCAGGTGCAGCAGTCAACAACGATGGCAGAGACATACATACACAAACTTGTACTCTTCTCTAAATGCAAATTGTTGTGTTTTCCTTTTGCTGTTGTTGTTTTTTAACAGCTTTTGACAAGATCACATTTTGATAATGCACTACTAAGTCTTGGATTATGTTTGAAAAAGGAATGGCATGTCCATATGCCAGACACTTCATTTGACAGTCTCCACAACAAACATGTTTTACAGTCAAGTCAGGTCAAGCGTACCCACTAGATTGCATTAATGAGTTGATTATTTGAACATTGAACCCATTAGTCGTTTCGAATAATGCAATAATTTTTTAAATATTCGAATCAAACTTCAATTGCTGATTGGACTAAGCGAACAAAAGATGCTCCTTATATGGGAAATCGAAACGTTCAACGTGGTGTCCAACGGTGAGTGGAAGTGATAGGTGAAAAACGGTATTGTAAATGTTATTATCAAGCAGTTTTTTTGCTTTCTACATCCCATAGAACTTGTAGAAGTCTTGTTCGTGATAAAAGGATTTCAGGCAAAGTTCTATCAAGTTTTCTTGTCAATATTTTTGGTTGTTTACAACACTGTACGCTATCAGCTGTGTTTAATTTCGCTCCATACAAATTTATTAATTATAGGATTCCTCGGAAAGAACAATATTGTTGGATTTTAAAGGGCTAAAAAAGGTGTGCTCTATTACACCTATTTTAACTATGTTTATTCATGTACTCCTTTCAAAACCGTACTCTTCCTTTAAAATTCGATTGTAAATTTACCTTACAGAACCAAATTCATTCGTATCATACAAGAAACTCTCATTCATATCGTTTGCCTTTTTGTCGGACTAATATCAAACAATTTTCCATTTTTTACCAAGGACCTAAATTTTATAACTCCTTAAATTCCGAGATCGTCAACTCGTCCTCTCCTGTCTCCTTTAAGAAAGCAACTTAAGGCATTTATTTGTAATAACTATTAGTAGTTTTAGATATAATGTAATTAAGTATTAACTTTATTTGCAGCTTGCAACCTATTGTAATTGTATCCATCGTCTCGTTCTTTTTTCAAAATTTCCATCTTGTGAAACAATAACTGAGGAGGCCTAATTAACATAAGCTTCATAGTTTCCTTTAGGCCTCCTCACCATTGTAACTTCTATCCATTCTATCTTTTTTGTTTTCCTTATAATAATGCTATTTGTGGTTTGGCAAATAAATAAATAAATAAATAAAAAGAGATGGCAGAATTAAAGTCTCGTTGGTCGAATGCGTTTTTCAAACACATCTATGGACATAGTCTAATCAGCAATTGAAGTTTGATTCGAATATTTCAAAAATGATTGGATTATTCAAAACGGCTAACGGGTTCAATGTTCAAATAATCAACTCATTAATGTACTCTAGGGGGGTACACTTGACCTGACTTGACTGTAAGCCAATCACTGCCATCTTTCATTCTTTAGCATTATGTATGATATTTGACACTCAAGAGACTGAACTACCATACCTCATGCTTGTGATGACATATAATTCAATAGCAATGAACACCACTACTATTGCTATACCAGAATTAAACATCCACTTGAAGTGTAATAGAAATGGATATAATAACGCCCACTATAATTTGTTACATGTAAACCGTAGATGTGATATGTAAATGATGAGTGATCCTTTGACTTAAATGTGTTCAACTTTCACAGCAGTTGAAAAAGAACAAACATGGAAATATTCAGGCTTAACTTGGATTCAAAACTTAACCTTTGCCATGACTACACACCTTGTTCTATCCAACTGAGCTAATCAAGCCAATTTGAGTGTGGGCGACATTTGTAAGTTTGTACAATATCAGAAGGTGAATTAATGAAGGCACATACAGTAACTATTAAAAAATTAATCACACATACCGTAAAAGCTCTAACCCTAACCCCTAACTGTATGAAGATTACAATTTTCTACATTCAGAAATTACATGTAACCTTACCAACATCCATCCAATCAGGAGGCTGGATTCTACATTTCCTTCTCTGTTTTAAAAATATTGCCACCCACAGTGGAACTTTAGTCGGCAAAGATGCATTAAATGGCCCAATGTCGCCCTGTAAACAAAACAATTTCCTTACAATTTACCAGGCCTATGTGCATTTCAAATTTCACCTAATTTTAACAAAATCTCAACACTAACAAAAATTTGTCAATGATTTGTCGAGGTTTTGTCAAATTCAGGTGACATTTGAAATTTATCTAAATTAAAATGCACATAGGCCCTTTCTGCACTCAACCCTTCAAATGATTAATTGAGTTCAACACGACATTACAGGGCCTGAACAATCGATGGAAATCGATGATCGGGAAATCAACTGATCAATCAATGGCAATCGATTACGGTTAGTTAATTGTCATTGATTAACATCAGCCAATCGATGACCAAGTGATAATCACACAAAGTAGTAGCAAACTTCATTGATTGCCATCAATTGGAATTCCAAATAAATTACTGTATCTTGGGAGTGTATGCAGAACAAGTATTATTTTTTAATGCTGAGTTGCAATGTTTGAGATCTGATAAATTTGTTCACTAATAAATTATGGTTCCATGACTAGGAGACATCAGTCCCCTGCATGAATGGTGTATATCAGTAATGACACATGAATAAAATTTTGCTTCCATTTATTCTGTTTGTTTTGTTTACTGCAAAGTACATCATGAACGGCGCAAAAGATGGCATGGGTAAAAAACATACCTGGTTACACTTGTTAAGGGCTGCTACCATTGCACACATTTGAAATGTTTATTTTTAAATTGTGTTCACAACTGCGAGGATCATTTCTTCATTTCATTTCCGCAGTTCATATAACATGTATGATTTATTTCATATATCATTCACACTCACTTCTTTGACGGGAACATATGAACCCATAATTGACCTGCTCCCAACGTCAGTGACTTCATAGCTTGGTGGAGCATCACACCAGTATCACAAGGTTACAGGTTCAAACCCTGTTGAAGTCCTGAATTTTTTTCAGGCTTCTTTATGCAAGTGCATAAATTGCATTTGCAACTGCAAGGATCATTTCTTCATTTCATTGTTTAGTTTCCATTGCCTTGGCACAGAGAGTAATATAATGTAATATATTTTTGGTATAATGTTAAGAAAGTCAGGAAAGAATTGTATCAGTGTAGGACAAATAGAGATCGAAATAGGACTACAAGAGTTAACAGGGGATGGCTCCAGACAAAAAAGTATTGAACAAATAAACAAACAAACAAACAAAAGAGGCCTTCCAAGAAGTAGAAGCGACAAGCAACATGACTCAAAAAAACAGGTGACAATCTGTTCCCAAAACACCATCAACCAACAGAAAAAGCATGGCAGTTTACGACAGCACGGCAATTCACTTTCCATTCTTCTTTGTTTTCTTTGTGACAGTGAAATTTGTCCCTAACAAAACCTAACAAGTGAGAGAAAGAGTCTTAACCCTTTCCTGCCCAAGGGGTTCCCCATTGACGAGTAAAATCGTCTGGCGTTAGACAGAGTAAAATCTATAAGTGCCAATTGCCACTCACGGGCGGGAAAGGGTTAAACGAACCCCAAAGCAATGCCAGACCAGACCTTAAAAGGCCTCACAAAAGGGAAACAAATTTGTCTCGAATTCCTCGGTTTTTTTCTATTCTACAGACGATTTAGGTATGATTGTCATTGTTGCGATCATCGATGAAACAGATAATCGATGACAATCGATAATCACAAAAACTTGGACAATCGATTGTCCATTGATTATCAACATCAGTTGATTAATTGACATCAATTGCCATAGATTGTCACTGATTGTCATGATCATCGATTTCATCAATAATTGTTCAGGCCCTGGACAATAGCACAGCATTTGTATTAAACCTAATTTCTGAAGCTAATTTTCTGAAGCAAGCTATTTTATCAATGTATTTTGATAATCACATTAGTTGTATCTGTGCCCGAGTAGTTTGTTCGTTATTTAAGTGCCCCTAACCTCAAATTTTTTTTTGCTTATATAAATCTTTGCCCCTGTTCGAAATACAACGCACTTTTTGCGCCTTTTTAAATCAAATCTTGACTTTTTATAGGCTGTAAAAGTTACAAAATCTAGCCATCATCTGTCCTACGACCGAGCTCATAAGGGAAATTGGTCTAGTCCTGGTTTGACCTCAAAAAATGCTTTGCATGCATGTTCACAAACACTTAATGCGATGCAAATCAGTTTGTGATGTCAAACCAGGAATAGACCCATGTCCCTTACTAGCTCGATTGTGGGACAGATGATGGCTAGATTTCATAACTTTTACAGCCTATAAAAATTCAAGATTTGGTTTAAAAAGTTGCAATGCATTTTCCAACAGATGCAAAGATTTATTTACAGTAAGTGCAAAAAATATTTTGGGGTTATGGGCACTTTAAGTTATCCTGTTGTCCTTATACTGGATCATTTCACATCCGCTGTAAATAGTAAGCTTATTATCTGAGCATCTGTGTGCAGATCACCCACTGCCAGATTAGCTTGCTGAAGGCAATCATAATTATTGAAGCAGTTGAACTTCAATGTTTATATTGAATAAATAAATAAATAATGGTAAGAAACTATTTCCATGCTGGTTATATTACAAGTGGAATGAGGTCTCAGAAACAACATGAGGTATGGCATAATAATAATAATAATAATAATAATAATAATAATAATAATAATAATAATAATAATAATAATAATAATAATAATTTCAGTGTCAATCTTCTAGCTAGCCTATAATAGGCTTACTAATCGGGGACACTATCCTACTTAAAATGTACAATAATCGTTAGCATTTACAATAATAAAATCCTTAGGCTACAATCACTATATTATTACTATTATTATTAAATGCGCAAATTACGAACTGTTATATTAACTACAGAGTGGAAGCTGTCAGTGAAACAATAGCTCCTCACATCGGTGTCATTTGGAAAAAAATGGCTATTACTCGTACATACCCCAATCAAATAGATCTTGTTTTCAGAAAAGTTCGTCAGGATTAATATTTTTTCCTTTTCTGCGATAAACTCCACCTCTGAGGGATCCATGACACGACAACTGGCGTGGAATAAACTTTAAAAAACGCTTATTTTAGCTGCTTCAAGTGCGGTACAAATCCTTGACGCTTCTCTGCCGCCATGTTTTCCCGCTCTTGCTCACGCTAGTTACCATTCTTTAAGGAAATTTGAGGGGCTCCCGCACCCGCGGGTTCACGGGATGATCATATCAGGAACCGCTCACTCACGCATCGGTTGTTGTATTTATTACGCGAGATGGCCAAAGGCAGACCGCGTTAAGGTTTCGGACGAATTTCGTTTTTTTCATCGATCCTAGCCACAAATTGCAATGTGTGTGTGTGTGTGTGTGTGTGTGTGTGTGTGTGTGTGTGTGTGTGTGTGTCTCTCTCTTTTTTAAGTTTCCCGTATCCCGCGGAAGTCTCGAGAGAATGGTTCGATTTCATTGGCTCTCATAAAAATCGTGCGATTTTATTGGCTTTTCATCATGATGGAATCACATGCCAGGTCAAGGTGGAAAACTTAATGTTAAGTACCTTTTAAAGAGCTTTCAAAATGATGAAGAACGGCGTTTATTTTATTGTCATAGCAATCTTGGTTGATGAGTTATTCAAGATTGTGGTTTATGCAAATTGGAGGACTTGTGACGTCACATGTCCGTTTTTTCACAGAATTTTGTTATTTTACTCGATCAGGAGCCCATCACTAGACTCGATCTATGTCAACAAACCAAAATCCTAGCAAAATCCTAGCTATCACGCGATAGAACAACCTCGTTCCCAGGATCTCTCCTCTTCCCGCCACTCTCGCTCCAGGGCAGGAAGAGGAGAGACCCAGGGAACGAGATTGGCGATAGAAATCTCGAGCTCATGATCTAATCGTTTAATATTTGGTCGGTAAAAATTCGCTAAGACATCACACCAGCCCTGTGTAAAATAATATAATTATATAAAACATGCCAGTGGTATAACCGAAAATGCACTCAAAGCACCCTTTCAGAACGCCAGACTTCTTGTTTTGGCGCTTTTAGGTTTCCATCAAGTTAATCAACCCAACTTTTAATTAACTCCAACCTCACTGTGTTACATTTTTTCTCCAAGGTACAAGTTACATAATACTGTACCCAATCCATGTTTGTATTTCCTTTTTTGCCTGCTCATTCAAACGGATATTGTGACTCGCCAGCCGTTCAAAGTGTAATGCTTATATAGACGAACACATCCCGCGCGAACGCCTCTAGGCGTCTTATAAGCATTTAGGAAATACATCCATGGAGGAACAACAAGAGGACACGAAGTCCCTTACAAAGGTCGACCTCCAGTGGTCAGAGAACGAAACGACGGAAATACGTGTGTGACAATAAATATATGAAAATCAAAAATAATACAAATACATGCAGCACACAGCTGAGCACAGGCTAGGATTAGCTAACTTACAACTTCAAAGACAGTTGGTGAACCTTACAAAAGTGTGACCGAAATAGTGGAAGACAGAGAAAGGGTTTGAGCGACGACATTTAGGGCAAATTATATGCCAAGTTCTGACATTATCCGAATCAAAAGTGTTGTGAAGACGAGAGAAGAGAAAATTTTAAAGTTGCGACATGAAAGCAGAAGTAGAGTGAGAAGTGTGGATGTAAATAGGGAGAGAGTTCCACAGGGGGCAGATGCGCACGAAGTAGGAGTCGCGAAAGGTAGAGGTCCGCGCGGGAAGGAGGCAAAGGTCGAGACGAGAAGAACCAGGACGTGTACATGAAGAGGAAAATTGGATAAACTGAAAAATGTCCAGAAAAAGGATGGAAAAAGGAAAAGAAGATCTAGACACTCAAGAAAAACGAAAGGAGCAGAAGCCTTAGGCGAATGAGCCGAGATCTGTAGTTTAAATCCAGACCAAGCAAAATGTAGCCTCCTTCGCAGACGTCTTTGGGCTCGTCACGCGTTCCTTCCCCACGAGCGTCTGCTGAACTGAACTACCACTTCCGTTCGCAGCGGTTAGCCAATCATAGTTCGTTTTCCAATTTATGGAAAGTAGGACTTCGATACCTGTTTTATTTTCACAGACGATGCACGTGAATCGGGTGTGGATTTCCATTCTTACGCAGCTCGTTATTGGTTTATTCAAAACAAAGGCTAACCGCCGGCGAACGGAAGTGGCAGTTCAGTTCAGCAGACGTTCGTGGGAAAGGAACGCGTGACGAGCCCAAAGACGTCTGCGAAGGAGGCTACGCAAAATGAAGCAGGTGGCCCTCTTCTGCACACGTTCAAGGTTGCGCATGAGAGAGAGACCCGAAGTAGGAAGTGCCCATAGCTGGCTAGCATAGGACAGGTGAGAACGCACCAGATCGATGTACAAGGTACGCTGAACATCATGAGGGAGATTGCGAGAGCAGTTCCTTCGGTTTACATACCACTGATGAAGTGCTAATCCCGAAACGCATGGTTTGGCTTTCAAACGACTTAGTAGTGCTTTACAACCTCTTGTTTTTAACACTTTCACCCGAGTTAGTGCCACACAATATACTTAAGGAAGGACTCAGCTTTCGACACACATCGAGTCGGAATCGAACCGACGTTCCCCAGTTACTAGTCGGGCGTGATAACCGCTACACTACCGGAGCAACCACGCTGGCAACGCGGCCACTTTAGAAAGTGAGTAGTATCGCACGTCGGCCATTCCTCGGAACATTTTTCTTTCGAGACACAGTATCTGTGAATATTTTTGTTCATCATTTATGCACTAGTCAATTGAAAGTTGAAACCCCCAACTGATAATATCAAACCCCAGCCCCTGGGGAAAATCTTGAGATCAAATCCCCTCGTGACCCTGGGAACAAATTGGCAAAGGATTTGAAAAAAGCATTCACACCGAATTGACCAGGAACAAAATATTGCTTTAATAAGGCAACAGTGTTCTTTTCCTTTAAAATTTAAATTTAAACAAAATGTACTTTTCACATGCATTCAGTCAAAATGGCAAGCAAAGAAAATTATCCTATTTTCAGGATTTTAACGTAGCAAAACCTGACTTAATGTAATAAAGCTAAGTAGCACTTGCTGCGAATGATTAAATTTCGTAAGAATATGAATTTCACATTGTAACAGAGCATTTCTGGACAGTGGTTGCTTTGAAAATGTTAAACAGCACATTCAGTGTAAAGCCACTTTCCACTTGGTGCATTTACAAGTCCCACAAATTCGAAATGGAACCAGGCTATAGGGCAGTCAGGGCTATAACATGCGATCATTTTGCCAACCTCGACCCGGGCCGCCGCAAAGACACCATGTATCATTCCCAGTAGTGGCTACCTTATCGCTGGACTTCTGTTCGGCTGACCTCTGCTTTCTTCAGTTGCTTCCGCCTTACGCGCACCATCCTTTCGTCGGTTCCTCACAGCATCAAGATGAGTTACCCATATTTCCACGTCAGAACTCAGAAGAATAAAGGGGATTAGTTTCTAAAGAAACTGTGGTGCTGCGTCGGTGGGGGAGTGAAACACGAAAATTTGGTTTATCAACGGAGTTGATAATGTAAATTGACCACCGTACAGGGATTCGATTAACTGACGTTTCGAGCGTTAGCCCTTCGTCAGAGCGAATCGAGGAATTGTGGGTTGTGTATGGTTTATATACAGAAAATGGAGCTACGCTATTGGTGGTAACATGGTAACGTGAAAAACAGGAATAAATTAATAAAAGTTAAAAGTTTTACAAACTCGGAGCTAAAAGTTAAAACTTATGAAATATTTCGTCCGTTTTTTTCAACCGGACTTCATCAGTCAATGATATGAATGTTAAAAAGATGAATTTTAAAAAGGGGTTTTAACGCCTCTTGGGGGTTAGAATTGTGTCATAGATAGCTGCTAATTCGTAACCATTGTCTCTGTTTAACGCCGGTTTCGTAAGTTTAATTTGAATAGCTTCTTTTATCCTGCGTTTGAAGGTGTTACCTTCGGTTGATAGTACTTTTGTCTTATTTGGGTCCACCGAGTGGCCCTCCAGGCGACAATGCTCGTGAATAGCTGATGAACTTCTTGATTGGTGTTCTTTCACTCTGATTTCCAGAGAGCGGGCCGTTTCGCCAACGTACTCCTTGTTACACTTCTCACAATGGATCTGGTACACAGTACCGCATTTCTTGAGATTGACAGTTGTGTCCTTGACACGTACCAATTGTGATCTTAGAGAATTGACGGGCTTATGAATAAGTGTGACCTCGTGTGCCTTGAAAGCTCTTTGCAGGCGTTCCGAGATTCCTTTGATGTATGGCGTTGATGCATAGATCTCTGTGTACCAGATCCATTGTGAGAAGTGTAACAAGGAGTACGTTGGCGAAACGGCCCGCTCTCTGGAAATCAGAGTGAAAGAACACCAATCAAGAAGTTCATCAGCTATTCACGAGCATTGTCGCCTGGAGGGCCACTCGGTGGACCCAAATAAGACAAAAGTACTATCAACCGAAGGTAACACCTTCAAACGCAGGATAAAAGAAGCTATTCAAATTAAACTTACGAAACCGGCGTTAAACAGAGACAATGGTTACGAATTAGCAGCTATCTATGACACAATTCTAACCCCCAAGAGGCGTTAAAACCCCTTTTTAAAATTCATCTTTTTAACATTCATATCATTGACTGATGAAGTCCGGTTGAAAAAAACGGACGAAATATTTCATAAGTTTTAACTTTTAGCTCCGAGTTTGTAAAACTTTTAACTTTTATTATGTTTCCGGAGCAGGAAACAAATGTTTTTGATTGTAGGAATAAATTAATTGAATGAAAAGCGCTCGTTGATACCGTGGGGATTAAGAGTGCCAATTTGAAAGATCAGTTTTTGCTCGAGATTTTTACGGCTTTCCGTGGTACCTTGATGTAGGGAAAGGCCGGAGATCGACATGTGTTGTTTGGAATGGTTAGGGAGATTAAAATGCCGAGCGACAGATTTGGATGCGTCTTTGTCATCTTTCTCAACATCACGAAGATGTTCTCGGAATCGGTCACCTAGTCGTCTTCCTGTTTCGCCGATGTATAACTTTTTGCATAATGTGCAGGTTATGCAATAGATAACATTTGCGGAGGTACACGTGAAACGATCAGTGATCTTAACAGATCGCTTAGGGCCCGATATTTTGTCAGTGTTTTGAATGAAAGGACAAGTTTTGCATCGCGAGCGCGCGCGCGCATTTAAAAGTGCCAGGTTGTTCAGTTGTTTTTAATGCGCTTTTAACTAGAAAGTTACCTACATTTTTGTCGCGTTTGAATGAAATCAGCGGTGGTTTCGAAAAGATTCTAGCAGTTTCTGGATCATTTTGCAGTATCTTAAAGTTATTAAGAATGATGGCTTTAACTGGGTTATTATGCGGGTGAAATGTGAGGGTGAATGGAATTCTGTCATTCTTTTCCTTTTGTGACGTCTGTAGTGCTGACTGTTGATCAATCTGTTGAGCGCGGTGATGGCCCGATTGAACCACAGAATCAGGATAGCCACGTTTCTCGAAAAAATGGCACATTTCCTCTGATTTGTTGGAAAAATCAGAGTCATCACTACATAGGCGTCGAAGTCTAAGAAATTGAGAATAGGGAATGGCGTTTTTGACATGAGATGGATGTGAAGATGAATACAACAAATAACTGTGAGAATCGGTGGGTTTGTAGTGCACACTGGTACATAAACC
>JAEMWC010000310.1:652500-675000 GCA_016490735.1 Pachyseris speciosa | reverse complement strand
AAAGACTTAGATCTAGCAGGGACTTAATTAATTCTATAAGCTATAATAAGGAATCTTCCATGATAAGAAATAGGAATGAGGAATTTTTTATTATTAATCTTATTTATATTTGTATTGTTATTATTTATTAGTTAACTTCTGTTGATTTTCTATTTATTCACATGTATATACTTTAGTTTTTAACAAGTAGATAGGCAGGTCCACATCAGGACTTCAGTCTTGCGTATTCTGTAACCTGCGTCATCAAATAAACTATGTATGTATGTATGTATGTATGTATGTATGTATGTATGTATGTATGTATGTATGTATGTATGTATGTATAATTATTTGACGCGTTATGTGACGATTTATGTGACGAGTTATGTGATTATGTGACGAGTTATTTGACGAGTTATGTGACTACTGTGAGAATGAATATATGAAAATCATATATTTGAACTTTCGGATGGAATGAATATGTGAATGATCATCGCAGTTATGAACACTACTTAAGCAGTAGTGAAAATAATGCCTGAAGAAAAAAAAAACAAAACAAAAAAAAAAAAAAATTCAGGCTTGGACGGGATTCGAACACACGACCTCCTACCGGTACAGTGCTCTACCAACTGAGCTAACAAGCCAAATGGGAGCTGGTCATTAGGTTGGTTCGTTATATATCCGTGAGAGGTGAACATGTGAGAATGAATATATGAAAATCATATATTTGAACTGAGGATTAAAGAATGACTATGTGAATGATCAGCGCAGTTATGAACACTACTTAAGCAGTAGTGAAAATAATGCGTAACTCGTCACATAACTCGTCACGTAACTCGTGACATAACTCGTCAAATAACTCGTCACGTAACTCGTCTATGCAATAACTTGTCTTATTATATGACTGGCTCTTTCACCGCTCAAGATGAATCAATTCTCCTGCTGTGATTGGCTACCCGCTCGGGATAGCCCGTTCGTCCCGCGTTTTGCTGTCTTTTAATAGCGTCCTTTGAGTAATATAATAAATCCTTTATTGACCAAGCTTATTCGGTCAAGATAGCGGGATATTGGCCTTTTTTCACGCAAAAAAACAACTTGCCAATATCCCGCCATCTTGACCTCACGCTTGGTCAATAACCCATATTTGTTATGTGACTGGCTCTTTCAGCGGTCAAGATGAATCAATTCTCCTGCTGTGATTGGCTACCCGCGAGGTGAAGATGGAGCCATCTTGACCGCTCGGGATAGCCCGTTGGTCCCGCGTTTTAGTGTCTTTTAATAGTGTCCTTTGAGTCATATAATAAATCCTCGTTCTTTTTTTGTGTGTTTATGGACCTCGACTTCGTCTCGGTCCATAACTTCGCCAATATCCCGCCATCTTGACCGAACAAGCTAGTGGCCAATAACCCATATACATAACTCGTCACATATATAACTCGTCAAATAATTATTATAATTTGTTATGGCCCTTTGCGGGCTCCGTATATACTGAGTAGGCAAAACACGTCCAATCTTCCACCCCCAAGGGGACAAATCTCTTATAAAAAGTGCTCATATTCCCCTGTCATCCCCGTGTTCGCCCTGGGTCCCGGGCGTGTGGGTGGGGCTCGCAAAGTTAGTCACATGACTTCACATGACTTACCTATTACGGAGGGAGACGTCAGGAGACTGGATCGAGCCATTGGACAGAAATAAAATCATGGCGGAGACAACTCAGATGTTGTCATTTCATGAACTGTTTTTCAATGTGGATAATGGCTACCTGGAAGGATTAGTCAGGGGATTTAGATCAGGAGTCCTAACTCAAAGTGACTACCTTAATTTGTCTCAATGTGAGACTCTGGAAGGTAATAGTGTTCAGGTTATTAGTTTGCCCGTCACTGAAAAATTAAGCTTAAAAAAAACTTGTCGTATTCGTGTCGGTTGTTGGTTGGCATATTTAAGCTTAAGTGCGCGTATATTTGTCAAAAAATACCAAACAGTAAATTATATCATCTCTTAAAACTTCAGTGCAGATTTCTTCCTCTCGTATGCCAGGGCATCTCAGTGGACTCAGATGAGTGCCCGACTGTTTTCATAAAATATGCATTATTAGTTTTTGTGATTTCGGTTTAGGCTGTTGTTTGATAAAACTTCAAGTTAGCTAGCCAATAACAGAAGATTTTATGGATCACGTTTCAAGTTGTAGCCAGTTCAACGTTATGGAAAATTTCATATCCCTGCATCCTGACTTCTTTTGGAATTTCGTTTCTGTTAGATTTATTCATTTCCATCTCGTTATAACACAAGGATTATTTTTTGAAGAATGGACTTCTCTCACTATGGTGGTTATATGCAGGAGTGTGTTCCCCGTTTCTACTTTCCTTTTCCCTGTCAGGAACATGCTCATAAGCTAGGTTTTGTTCTTGTCAGTAATGGGAGTCATTTTTAACTTGGAATATCCAAGTTATAGGTATGAGGTGAAAAATTTTGGTCGATTCCTTTTAAACATCATTTTTATGAATCTGCAGACCAGTGCATAATGTTAATAATAATAATAATAATAATAATAATAATAATAATTATATATATATTTTTAAATTATAATTCACAAAGGTTTCCCATCACTGTGAATGTGCATGTGAAAGATTAAAAATACAAGAAAAAAGCGGTGCTATTATGTTACAAAAAGAAATAAGTAAATAAATAAATAATAATGAAAACAGTAATAATAAATATACAAAATCAGTGGGAGAGACTAAAATAGTTCGTTATAGCAGATTTGAAATCGTCCACAGAAGGCTGATCTAATAAAAAAGAAGGCAGAGTGTTCCATTCTTTTAAGGTTCTGAAGTTGTACTTATGGGTGTTACTGTTACTGCCAATGTTAATGAATTTACTGCTATGACAGGAGCGTGTAACACGCGTGGGGTGCGCAATGTACTCCGGGATATTGACCGCAATTTTATTGTTTGCTATTTTGTACATGGTAGTAAGTCGCGCAATTTTACGTCTCAGTTCTAATGAATGCCAGTTCAGATCGTTCAGGAGGTTTGTGATGGTACCGGGTTCCCACACATAGCAGTTTTTCACAAATCTGGCAGCTCGTTGCTGAACTCCTTCAATATCTTGACAATGTTTTTGAGTATGTGGGTCCCACACGCTGCAGGCGTATTCCAGACATGGGCGAACGAGGGTGAGATAGGCCTGACTTTTAACACTTTCTGGACAGGAATAAAGATTACGTCTGATGAAACCAAGGGACTGGTTAGCCTTCCCTATAATTTATTTATTTATTTAACTTTATTTATACACGGGTAAAACATCAGGACTTAAAGTAAATTCTAAATTACATTAATTGCATTGTTAAATATACTAATTACAAAATCTTAAAACAACAGAAAAAAAAATAATAAATAACAATAAGAAAATGCCTGCTTTCCATGAATGCCGTGTGTTTATAATCATAATTAAATCATTCATAGCTAGAAAAGAAACCTCTGCAGCCGGGTTTGAAACTCGCGAGAGTTTGTGCTTGCTGCAGATTAGTACACTGTAGGTAAACTGTTCCACAGCACCGCACCATAATATTCTCTATATGAAAGCTCCAATTCAGATTGGAAGACAATTCAACTCCCAAGTAAGGATGGTGAGATACAGATTCCAAAGGAAGCCCGCTCAATGTGTACTGATGGATGATTGGATTTTTTGATCGATAAACATTCAGGATCTTACATTTGTCACGATTGAGGGACATTTGCCAGAGATTGGTCCAGGCGACTATGCTATCAAGGTCTTGCTGTATGGTATTGGCGTCATCCTTGCTGCTCACAGTTGCATATAAGAGTGTATCATTGGCAAAGAGACGAATACGGGACTTTATATATACACCTATATCGTTAATGTAGATAAGGAACATTAAGGGGCCAAGTACAGTGCCCTGCGGAACGCCAGACATAACTGATACAGGTGCTGATTAACTCCTTTCACTAAAACAGATTGTTCCCTATAGCAAAGCCAAGCTTGAATCCACTTATTGATTGTACCTTGTACGCCGTAATGGCGTAGCTTGAGCAGAAGGCATTGGTGTGGGATGGTATCAAAAGCTTTATCAAAGTCCAATAGGATAATATTGCTTTGCTTGCCCTGATCGAGGTTTCTAGCAAGATATTCGAGGGTGATGAGTAGTTGGGTTTCACACGAATGACACTTATGAAAACCATGTTGGATATCGTATAGAATCTTGAACTCCTCAAGGTGGGACATAATGTGACTAAATATGATGTGTTCCATGATCTTACAGGAAACAGAGGTGAGGGAGATGGGTCTGTAGTTCGAAGCAAGTGACCTGTCTCCTTTTTTGAAGATGGCATGTACGTTTGCATTTTTCCAGTCAAAGGGGACGTCCCCAATCTGCAGTGAAAGTGAGAAAAACCGTTGCAGGAATGGGGCGATTTCTTGAGCTGCATTTTTCAATACCCAGCAGGGGATCTGATCTGAGCCAGTTGCTCTTTTGATGTCGAGATTACCTGACAGCTTAGCAATTCCGGCAGTGTCAAAATGTAATTGAGAAATGTTGGGAAAGGCTTGTGGGAGAGATGGAAGGTTCTCGAGATCTTCTTGAGTAAAGACTGACTTGAATTGCTCTGATAAGAGGTTCGCCTTCTTTTTGCTGTCATGCACAGCCTCTCCTGTCTCGTTTTCTTTCAAGGGAGAGATTCCCACATTGTCCTTTTTCATTGACTTGATAAACAACCAGAAACGCTTACCCAGGGTAGGATGGTCAGGGTTTGTTGTGGAATCTAATAAATTGGAGACGTAATCATTATAAGACTCTAATAGCTTGCTCTTTGTTGCTTTTCTTCGCCCAGCTTTGGTGGGTCTGAAGTTGCTTCACTTTGCGGTATAAACATTGCTTTTTTCGAATAGCTCTCTTTAAGGATGATGAAAGCCACGGACATGCCATCACCCAGAGATAATCTTGTGAGGAACATTCTGTTCTACTGCATTAAGGATGGTGGACTTGAATTTTATCTGAAGATTATCAAGCTCGGAGGCTGACTCACATTCAATATGCTGGAGTTCTTCCAGCTTATTTGAGATGTTATCCCTGAGCCTTCCAACATCAGCTCTTTTGAAGAGAAATATCTTCCTTGGTTTCTTTTTGGGAAGCTTTATTTTTAGGTCAAGTTCAGTAATGACGAGGTCGTGGTCGCTCATGCCTTCACTTACGGTGGTGCTTTTAACAAGGTCAGGGTTTGTGGTGAGGACCAAGTCTAGAATGTTGCTGTTCCTTGTAGGGTCTTGAACACATTGACTTAGAGAGTGGTGATTTACCATATCCAGCAAGGCTTGATTTATTGCAATTCCGTTTTGTGGGTTATTGTGTATGTGGTACTTGTTTTCATTATCGCATAAGTCCCAATTGATGTCTGGAAGATTAAAGTCCCCAGTGATTAAGATGTTGGGGATACAACTGCTGGAAGTGATCTTGCTTACAGCATTGTCAAGACCACAGACTGCCTCCAGGTGATGGTCTGGTTTTCTGTAGAAGCATCCATTATAAAGGGGCCGTGAGCCAGCAATATGTATTTTGCACCATACAGCTTCACATGAATCCTCTTCAAGAGCGGGTTCTCTCGTTGCAAGTAAGGTATTTTTTACAGCAATCAGAACACCACCACCCGGACTGCCGTTATTTCTATCATGCCGGAAGATTTCATAGCCTGGAAGGTTCAGTTCGGCTGAACAGAACTCATTATTTAGGTGAGTCTCAGCTGGTGGAGTTGATGAGAAGCAATAATTGAGACAAACTTGCATCTTTTATATTCACTGTGTAGACTGCGGCAATTAATTGTTAGGACTTTGACTCTCGGGAGCGATGTTTACGACTTTTACGTGGAGTCGAGGTTAGAGCTTGTTCAGAACTGTTGGAGCCGGTGGTGGCTGAATTTGCAAAACTGTCAATAAAGGATGGATCGTAGGAGCTGTTTTCGTTGAGTGGCGAGAAGAGCATAATAATAATAATAATAATAATCTTTATTGAGATAACCTTTTCATATAAAATATGGTTTTCAAAAAGGAGTAGTAAACACACAACAATTCGGACAAATCCAAAAAAATCAAAAAACAACCCAAAATTCGACATAGGTTGGTTATAAACCGAGGCCTTCATATTTTGTCATGGTATATTTAAAGGTGGAGGAGGCTCATTATGTTAACTTTGGCACTCAAGTGAGTAGGAATCAAAACAAAAAGTTTCAGTGACGTCATTGGTTCACCTATAATGACTCTTAGCATTACACTATTGTAAACCACTTTTCTTTTTATGGTGTTGCAGATCTAAAGCTTCACCTACAGAGCACCGATTATGGAAACTTTCTTCAAAATGAAGCCGGTCCCCTGAATGTGTCAGTTATTGATGACAGGCTGAGGGAGAAGTTGGTTACTGAGTTTCGGCATCTACGTAACCAAGCTTTGGAACCAATGGCAACTTTCATGGACTTCATCACGTAAGCAATTTATTTGTATTAAGCAAAATATTAGATTTTTAATCAACAAAACAACACTGATAGTAATAATAGAGACCTTTAGCATCAGATTATTTTGTTATTGGCAACCACAAACTGCAGTTTGTGGTTTGGTGTTTGCAGTCTCAGGTTACCAGGGTTTTGAATGTTAGCAAGGCGTTCGTTGTTTCATGCCACCATGTTGTTTTTCATCCAGTTTAAGTGCTTTACTTTAATCGCCTAAAAAGTATGATTTGATCATTTATTTGAGTTCAAAAATCTAACTAGCACATCGCAGGCAGGTATAAATGATCTAGTTCTTGCCTTTAAATGTGAGGCTGTGCAATTGCTGGAAGCCCTTCCTGGCATTCAAACATGAACTGCAAACTGCAACTGCAAGACGGTTGTCACTTGACATCCTCAGGTTTGCCATTTGCCGTGAACCATGAAAAACCTGATGCTAAAGGTCCCTAATGATGAAGTTGATACTTTTAGGCTGATCATTTAAGCCACATGCTCACAATTGTAACTTTTAGTTCTCTCATTGTTACTACCTTTCCAGTTGTAAAACCTTCTATAAGCAAGGTTAATATTTTACTGGCTGAGTGAAACAAAATATAGGTAAAAATGTTTTTCTTCCAGGGCTTGGATTAAGGTCATCTAACACTTAAATATTTTTTGTGCAGTTCCTATTGTTGCAGTCTACCGTTGTTTAACTGTAGAAGTTGCCTCATTGGTAGTTAGAAATGGTACTCAGTGGTATAAATGTACTATAGTCACCATGATGCAGAAAGAGAACTGCAATTGACAACATGTCTAGTACATAAAAATATTGGGCAGTCAGAAGGGGACATTTACCAGCACTACATGTACATAAGTCAGCATTCTTGAAAACATTGTCAACATTTTCTCAATTTTTTGACTTTTAGACTTGTATTGCTTCAATATTGTTTTCTTGTAGCTATAGTTACATGATTGACAACATCATCCTACTGATAACTGGGACATTACATCAGCGACCAATCACTGAACTAGTTCCTAAGTGTCATCCACTGGGGAGCTTTGAGGAAATGGCTTCAATCAATATTGCTGCCACCCCAGCAGAACTGTACAATGCCGTCATGATTGATACCCCACTAGGTTAGTAGAATTTTTTTTACTTTGCTGTCATTGACATTTTAGTGTCTTTGTGTGACCAGTCAGTCCCCAGGCCTCTCTCACTTAGCAAGTAACTAAAATACTATGCCTTGTGACCCACACTTAAAAAATACATAGATCTATATATGTATGTAAGTAGACAATCTCCCAGCAGCATGCAGGAAGCTAGCCTGCAACAGCATCCTGTTTTTTCGGCTCTAGTTTCACCCGCCGAGAAAAACAGTCTGCAAAACCAAGCTGAGAAAACATTTCCGTGACATCAGCTGTTAGTGACCAATCATGATTCACCTTGCATGTTCGAAGAAGTGACGCACACGTTTTGCGCAGTGGCCATGTATTCTTGTGGAGAAATAATGGCAGACAATGGTGGAACACACATTCAGCAATGTTTTTGAATTTGACAGTTAGAATGAGTTCTGCCAACAGGTTTTGGAAATTAAATATGTGACTGATCATCGCAGTTTTGAACACTACTTAAGCAGTAGTGAAAATAAAGCCTGAAAAAATTCAGGCTTGTACGGGATTCGAACCCACGACCTCGGCGATGCTGGTGCAGCGCTCTACCGACTGAGCTAACAAGCCATATGGGAGCTGGTCGTTTTCTTGGTTCATAATGTACATGTACCCGTGAGTGGTGAATAAATGATATGATTTTCATGTATTTATTCTCACAGGTTTCGGAAAGTTGCTAATTTACCAGGCTTAACTTCACCGTGATTTCTCCGCTTGACAAGTGTGTTGCTATTGTCCTTTGCCAGTCTTTTACACATAGGAAACATTACCGCCAAACTATCGCCTTATTTGTTGTTAAAATTTCGTCCACCTTTTGCAGTGGACAGGGCATTCTTGAATCGCACAATACGATTGTAACACTGGCAGCATGCTGGCCAACTTTTCACCGGTTTTCACAGTCGACGTAAACAGAAAGATCAACACTTGTGGCATGATATATCCCAAAGAACATATGTCAACATTGCTTTTGCCCAACGCAATATTCCTGTCTGGCTTTCAGTCTCATTCGTTATGCACAGAAAGAACGAAGAATGTTTACTGTGTACCGTGAAGGCAACTTGTAAATTTGAATTAATTATATTTTGTATTTCAGTTTCATTAATGTTATTAAATTCTTAAAGATCTGAGAATGTTTACTGTTTTAATACGCCTATGGATGAAGGAATTATTTTGCTCGGGAATTACTGCGTACCGCGTACTGCGTAGGCAACTTGTAAATTTGAATAATTTACATTTTGTATTTCAATTGTATTAATGTTGTCACTGGTCCTCAACAGCCAACATCCCTCTACAAAGAATGTAGCATTCACTGTCATGGGAAATTTTCTTGGGAGTTTCGTTCATGGTTGCCCATTTTACCCTGAGAATCTTGCCTGTATGCCAGACATGCAATTGCGCAAATTTGTGAAGAGTAACTCTAGCTTGCATTCTGTTGTACAATCTGATTGGTCACCAACCAAACAAAAGATCTTATGTCACAAAATCGTTTTGCAGCTCAAGTTCACAGACGTTACTTTTCGGGCAGAGAGAGGCGACAACCGGAAATACGTTTGCATTTGCAGGCTAGCAGGAAGCTATACCAGCTACATTGCTCACTCCTTCCCTGTTTATCCATCCACAAAACAAATGCCAATAGATACATACATGGAGAGTATATAGTTAACACCAGAGAGTTGATGGAATAAAATACAGATAAACAAATAAATATATTAATTAATTAATACAAAAAACAGAAATAAGAAATGTGCAATAAATTTGATGGAGAACCAAAGTCTCAAGCTACACAGAAGTTAATGATAATAGTTACCTAATCTTCAAGTAGATGAATATGAATTCATGGTAATTAGGATTGATGTACTGTTACACTGGAAAGTAGTAAAACTACCATACACCATTTTCATTTGTTGATGTATACTACAGTACCACTGTTTGTCATTTTCATTTGTTATTTTCATTGAATTATTTTCAGCCCCATTTTTTGTGGAATGCATATCAGAACAAGACTTAGATGAGATGAACATTGAAATAATAAGGAACACATTATACAAGGTAATTTACAGCCACTCTGAACAGGCAACTTTAGGGTTATGGAGTTTTTTGTTAACTTGTAATCAGGCCAACAGAAAAATATGACCCCCTTCATGTAGCTGTGAACATGAACATGAACATCTTTAGTATGTTATACAAGTTGTAAAAATAACGCCCTCTACGGAACAAGAGGAAGAACCAGTTTGTTGAAACCAAAAGAGCACACCAACCAACCTCTCCTTATAAAAATAATGAATGGCTCTTTACATTGTTTAGTCTATTTTCATTGAAACAACAGGCCTATCTGGAAGGGTTTTACAAGTTTTGTGAAGATTTAGGAGGAGCTACAGCAGATGTCATGTGTCCAATTCTTCAGGTAAGTGTGGCAAATATATGATTGTCTTAAAATGTGCTGACTTGGTTGAGCAAGTCAATCCATTCATTAACGTTTTAGAAGGTTTCTACTGTAGTGCATTTTGAACCTCATGCCACAGAATAATGCCAAACATCAAGCACATTGAACTTGTACCAAACACATCTTTAAAGAACTTAACAAATACATGTAACTTTTTTCTCTCAACAACCAAGTTACTGGAGATACAAAACGAGAACCTTGTTTGGCAAGTTGCAACAACAGATGTGCCCCTCTCCACTCCTTCCAATATATCATGTAAATTAATTTAAGTGTTTTATTTTAATTTTTGTTTTCTTTTCAACCTATATCTATTTAATTATGTATTATTTAGGGATTGGAGGAATAAATAAATACAATACAAGTTACTGTAGATCTTGTCATACAATTCCTGAGCTACATGGTCAGACTGTGTTTGAAAGAGTCTATTTTTTTTAAATTAGATCATTGAGTAGGTATTTAGTTGGTCCAACTTTTTAGATTATCATTGGGGTATGTAGTCATTTTCTTTTTCCAAACTACCAAAATGTAGTCTGTGAACAACTGTTTTGAATGTTTTCTTTGGCAAATCTCTTATGGTATGGTTTCTAGAGATTCAAAAATATGCTTTCTCGAGAATTAGTGCAAAATTGTGGAATGAGATACCAAATAATCATAATTTTCCTAAACATAAATGTGAAAAGAGAATTCGAACATTGCTATTTGAAATTTTAGAGTCTGGTGACTCGTATTACGATCTAGAAGAAATTATTTAAGGTAAAGAAATGTGCTTCTTAACTTTAACTTGCTGTCTTAACGCCTGTTAGTACCACAAGATGGTAGCCCGTCCTTTTTGCCTTCATCTGATGCTCTAATCAGCTATTTATTCAGCTTTTCTTTCAGCTTTTCTTTTTTTTAGAGCGTTTTTCTCATTTAAATCTCAACTCTATTTTCTTACCAACATAATATCTTCGGCAGTCTTTCATTTTTCCTTATTTCCTGGCCCTCCTAGATTAGCTATGCTACCTGTGGGTCAGGTAATTCTGTATTTATTTAATACCGCACCAATAAAAATCAACTTCAACAGTAAAAAGAGAGAGAAGGAATGCTTGGGTACATGTATTTCCGGTCTGGAGCTTTTAACATGAAAATTTCCTGAGCTGGAGGATTGTTATAGTGTGGATGAATGCTGAAGGTTTCCACAAATAAATGTAGTATATTTAGTGGTGCATTAAAGTTTTTAACACCATACCTGTACTCGTGAACAAAAAGCAGGAGAGACAGAATAATCATACTGAAGGTATTTTAGGGGTTTTCTGGGGGAAAAGCAGTCTGTACAATGTAGCTATTGATCTCAAACCAGATTATAAGCAGCATCACATGGTGAATGTAGCCTGTGGAAAATGTTTGTTGCTACTAACAAGTGGTCAGTGATTATTGCATAACAATACTGGCTGTAAAAGCTATAAATATGTGGCGGCCTGGAAATGTCACCCAGTGATGATCATAACTAACCATGATGTGCTGGCAAATTATTAATTTAACAGAACTTCATTTCAAATTAGTTTGAGGCTGATCGTCGAGCTTTCATCATCACCATCAACTCATTTGGTACTGAACTTGGTAAAGATGACCGCAATAAGCTGTATCCCAAATGTGGCAAGCTGTACCCAGAGGGACTGTCTAGACTGGCAAAGGCAGATGATTATGAACAAGTTAGAGCGGTGGCTGATTACTACTCAGTAAGCAAATTCTTATTGTTATTCTTTGCTTATTCCAGAAATAGTGTACTCTCACTGCCAGTTATTTGAGGAAACGTTTTGTCATGCATTGTTTCCTGAGAATTAGAATCACCAGGGATTGTGTGATGATTGTCAAACAAATACAGACTAAAAGAGTCAGTGTGAGACAACATAATTGTATTTTCATTATTTTCTCACCAAACACCTGAGGAAATGCATGCTCTGCTATGCAAATACCAGAAGCGCAAGTTTGTTTTGTGTGCATTCTTTGAACCTTCCATTCAAACCTTTTGTTACCCTTATTATCATTATGACTTTGTTAGGATAAATAGATTTTGTGTGCAGTCAAGAAATATTGATGATATCTGACTTAACTGCAGGACTACAAGTCTCTTTTTGAAGGAGCTGGTACAAATCCTGGTGAAAAAACACTTGAGGACAAGTTCTTTGAACATGAGGTCAGCAATCTACCTTCATAACTAGATTAAAACATAGTCAGCTAAATTAAAAAGACTAAAGATTTCCTTTTTATTGATCAAATAATCTCCACAGTGACACAATAGAGAGAAGGCTGTCTTTCTAACATCGGACGCATTGCGCGTAGCTTGTGTTGGAGTCTATTTCTTTAGACCCCTATATCCCTCTAAAATTACAAAATTGCTTTACAGCTCAACCATTGAGAAAAATAATTATAACACTTGTAAAAATATTTCTAAAAGAAGAAGAAAAAGAGAAACGAAAAAAAAAGTCCGCGATATGTGCCACTAGTAGAAGTCGAACCCGGGTTATCTGCTTCAGAGGCAGGAACAACGACCTCTAGACCACAAAGGTTCATCATATTTTACTTGCACACTTGTTTTCGCTTCGATGGATAATTTAACAAAGGAAACGCTTATCGAACGATGTAGGATTTTTTCACATAAACGTTAATGGAGTCTCGGTGAAATGTGAGGAGAAAAATAGTCAGCAGAGTGAAACTGTTTACTAATACGTCAATCCAGGGCCATTTGAAACATAAGAAAGGAACGTTTCTGCGGTCAGTTTCAAGTCACGCAAGTAAAAACTAATCGCTTATCATTCAAAAACTTATGTCCAGAAATTGAGATATTGTGGGAAAATAGTAAATAAACTAGCTGTCAAAGTCTCTGGGGTGTATGATATCCCGTACTTGAGTTATTCAACAAAATGTACCTCTTAATGGAGACGACACGGGGAAGCACGGCAGTCTAATTAATAATAATAATAATAATGATAATAATAATAATAATAATAATAATAATAATAATAATAATAATAATAATAATAATAATAATCAAAAACATCTGGAGTTAAGTTCGGTCATGTTGAAAGCTTTCTTCTCGCAGTTGAACTTGCAAACATTCGTATAGACACTTCTCTTAACATGTTAGTTGTTCAGATTTCAAACGCACAAGGTGAATCGACGTTTTCCGATACGTGACAACAGGCATCATTCTTGCTGTTGTGAGTTGTTATTTTTAGTTCGCGCTTGCGCAGAAACGCCGGAAGTGAGCTTTGCGGATGAAACACGACGACGAAAAATAAAGCCCATTTTAAACCTCGGGCTTTTGGAGATTTAGTGTGCAACCGTAGGTAACTTTTATAGCAAAATCTGTAACTGTAATATTGAATTCTCAGGCAATGTATTCGTGAACGTCATTATTTTAATTCTAGTTGGAAGGTATACCTAGGAGGATAAATGAAACTGTTACTTTATGGAATAATGGTTCTTACCTACATACCACTGAACATTTACCCATTTGAGTAGATAACGGTTATCTGTTGTTTCTTTCCAGGTGAAGATGAACATATTGGCATTTCAGCAGCAGTTTCATCTTGGAGTGTTTTACGCATATGTCAAACTTAAGGAACAGGAGTGCAGGAATATTGTCTGGATTGCTGAGTGCATTGCACAGAAAAATAAATCAAAAATTGATAATTACATCCCAATATTCTAAACTAACGATAAACCCGCTTTTCTTGAACTTATTTTTGCAGCTACGTGAATTTAAACGTTAGAGTTTGGTTTGGGTAATCAAGAAATAGCGGTGAATTGAATATTATGGGGAGAGAACATTCCATAATTGACGCCAACTAATTTTGTTGTGCGATGATTTAGCTTCTCTCTTTGGGTAGCTGAGGTAAAAGTTACAGAAACTAATGGTAGGACTGTTGGTAGCCTCCCACGCAGTCGTATGGGACTCCCCTAAAAACGACTGCGTGAGAGGCTAGGCTGTTGGTAGGTTTGCTCGATTTTCTGTACAGAAAGACCCAGAGGTCATAACATAACACAAATTTATTCACAAATTAATTCACAAGATATTTTAAGTTGCTGATGCTCCCAGTGGATTTGAAGCGGCTCTCATTGATACGTAGTAATTTTTATTTTAAATACTGTATAAATTGTATTATGCGATCATACATGTCAACAGTTTGAATGAGACCCAGTTCAAACGTCGAACTTCTCATGTGCCGAATCTAATACAAATGAGAAAAATCTATTGTTTTCGCTCATTTGCATTAGGTTCGGCACATGAGAAGTTCGACGTTTGAACCGGCCTGAGACTTGATAAAGAATGATCGAATTTGAGGAATTTTGTTGTTTAGTTTTACTGCCGGAATGAATGAAAGATACTTTATTTGAGTGTCAGACCTTATAGTTCGGGGAAAACAAGTCCCATACTAATGTGGGGACACAATACAACTAGCAGCAATTATAGGCGGAACTCATGCTTAAGCTAACACGTCAAAAGCAGTAGGTGCAATGGCTTGCTTTCTTGAAAATAAGAAAGGCTGAAATTTTGATGGAGAAGGATTTCCCGAGAAGGAATCGACAAACTGATGCCAAAGTGAAAATAATTGACTTGTAGTGGTGGGTTACATTTTGTACTACGCTTTATAAATGCTGCAGTTTGTCGAAATAATTTCAATAAACTGGTTAACGTAACGCTAAATACAAGACTTGCGACTAGTATAGACTTTCACTAGTAATCTGACGATTATTTAAATCTGTCTAAACTGCATGTATCTTTTAGACATATTTTGGGTTTATTTTCACTTTTGTTACCCTTATTATCATTATGAATTATTATTTAGTGTATCTTTAGGAGATCTGCCTCGTGTGGGGTCTGGGACTGTTTTGTGGATCATCCTTATGGTACTATGCCTCCATTCCTTTTTCCTTGTAGTTGTAGGTGCTGCCATTAAATTGTAATAAATAAATAAATCATTCAGTAGTTAAACTGAATTTGCAAATTGTATTCATAATTAAAACGTGAATAATTCCACTGTCAATTGTTACAGCCTCGGGGTGATACGTTTAATAAATTACGTACCCAAAAAAACCTTGTGATAATTTTTTAAGTTTTGAGAATTTCACAGGATCACTAGCTTGATTTGTTTCGCGCGAACAACAGGAAGTCGAATTTTTGAATGAGTTTGCTTGAGCGAACGGGCTACCCGTTCGGACGTTCTGTTAATTTTCTTCCTAACGGATTATCCATGCCGTTCATCGGATTGCTAAAGTTTTTCGAACGGATACAACTTTTACCTAAACGGGCTGCCAAGCCGTTCGAACAGGTGGTACTTTCCAGCGAACGGATGACCAAGTCGTTCGAACCAGTGACTCTTTCTGCCAAACGGGTCACCATCACACCATCCACCAAAAAGTTAGACTGCTAGAAGTCCGCCTTTTCTCTAAAATCCGTCAAGTTCTCATTCCACCCCAGCGCGCACGTTGCGAGGGATCGCCGCCCCTCGTCTAGTCCCAATCCTTCTGATTTTGTATCATTTTTAGTCGTGGATACGCGAACCGTAGGAACGAGTATTGTTAGGGGTCAGATTATGCAAATTTGTCACTCACTCAGATGTAAACAAATCGATATGTCAACGGCATACCAATAGATATCGATCTTCCGAAGTATTGCCGGAACACCTCTATCGGCTTTCCGAAATAATGTCTAAGGAGCAACAGTCGAACCGATGAACGGAAAGTAACTTTATTTCAGCTCGGATCGAACAAATAAACGACAAAAGGAACGTCCGACCAAACAGCCGAACTGCGAAAGAAATTATAATCAATATTCCGTCACAAGCGCAGCTTCTCCTACGTTCATCCAATTCACGATCTGTGGAAAAAATATATGAGCCGTTCAACCCAAGATATTTTCCAAGTGTGCACAGGAATTGACGACGGAAACTTTTGACACCAATATAGGTGCATTCGCGAAGCCACTTTCAGTGTTGGAAATAATATTCAACGCAGTCTAAAATTAAATTATTTTTAGGTGGCGCCATCGCGTCTAGCCACAATGTAAACACAAGTTTGCTTTGAGAAATACTCTTCGTTTTAATTAAACGCGCTATTTTTTCAGTGAAAGTTTTGAATGAAACTTATTCATTTTAATATACAAAAGCATGGCGTCAATGGTTGTTTTAGAAAACGACGGCAACTGTTGCATTTCCCACCGGTATGGCGTTCCATACCCGCCAAAATTTTCATTGTACTTTCTACATTTTATCCTACATAGAACATTTCAACTTCCATTCTCAACATTCAACATTGTAGTTGTTAGCTTCGACATCCAACATTGGCTTTTCGACATGCAACTTACGCGAAGAAGACGTAGTGAAAGCTTTCAACATCCAAGTTTTCGTGTTCGACATTCAACTTTTCGTATTCGACATCCTAGTTTTTTAATTCAACTTTCGTCCGCTGATTAGCGGTCGGTCAAAACTGTGGGCTCATCGACCCGACTCACTACCCCTAGAGTCAACCGCTCAGTGACTTTCCATTGGAGAAGGTCCAGGAAACACTCTCCACCCCTAGACAGTGGTTTCAAGACGGTTTCTTGGAAAAACAGGATCAACGAATTAATGAATCACCGGATCAAGGAGCAGTTCAAAATAAATAATTACATAAATTAATAGACATGCATATGATTGATGGTACCCCTGCGTGACTCAACCAAGGTCTCACGTATGCTCAAGTGCGTTGTGTTTAGGAAGATAAAATTTGGCATAAAAGCGTTTCCGGCTTCAAATGTGAATAAATATTATACATATAGATATTATAAATATAATGAATAAAAAGCGATACCACTTTGTGGAGTGCAGTTTTCGCACACCGAAACTCTGAGTGAATTCAAAATAGTGGACTACATTAACTCCGAACTACTTGGACAGCTACGACTGCGAAACATACAGCTACAAAGCGAGTTCCCTATCGGTAATTCACTTATGCATATGCTTCGAAATTAGAGGGAAAAGAAATTTAATGCATCTTATGTGACTAAGATGTGCTGCTCTCTGTATTGGCGAAGATGTAACAAGGGGTTAGATTCACGTGGAATTTCTAAATTATCCTGAATGCTTGATTCTTTATTTATATTTGTATAACACTAAAGTGAAAACACGGTCTTCGGTCTCAATATCAACTATAATAAATCTTCCCGCTGGGTCAGAGAACTGTCTTAAGATTTTAAAAACAAAGTTGTTGTTAAAAAATACACAAACTCCAGCGCTTGCACTGGAGAAACTACTAAAGATCGCAGAGTAGCCCCATTCAGCTAACCAACACGCCTCAACATCTATTGTGCTATGAACCTCCTGCAGGAAATATATAGAATATTTTTTCAATCTTAGCCATCGAAAGGTCTCTCTTCTCTTCCAGACATTTGCTAAGCCCCTAACATTTAGGGAGCATATTATCAGGTTTTCACTCATAACTTTAAAAATTTAAGCCTAAATAGCATAAGTAATTTTGAAGGTTTTCCGCATCGGGATTTAGACAAAAGCAATATAAAATCCGGGGGAGAAAAGGTGTAACATAAGCAAAACAGAACATACAATAGCCATTAAGAAATAACATATAAAAAGACAAACAGACTTCTTACTTACCCCTGAGAGCGCTCCGAAAGGTGTCTGTGGGAGCCCCTTCAATATCCTATTGCTTAGACGTGCATAAATGAAGTGCTCCGAAAGCAGTGATATTTGATACAAACAATGCTTAATTACTCTAACAACTTGTCACGTAATAGTGCGAAAGGCCGGGCGGAGGAGTAAAGGAAGTGACAAAAAAAAGCACAGAAGCAGATTACAATTATTAAGCTTGAAAATTATGCAAATTTTCCACTTTTCTAAAAACGTTAAACAGCAAAGAAAAGAAAAACAGCAACAACATCGGGAGCAACATATCGTCCTTCAACAAAAAGTTTGTCGGGATGGGATTTGCTGAAATACGCATTGAGACCATTTCTCCTGGCTTCTTTCAATTTCTTTACTGTTTCTTCCTAGAATCATAGAGTTCCTTCGGTATGTCATCAAACATTGAAAATTCCTTGCCTTTCAATAATTTACGAGCTTGTTCCATTACTAGCGCTTTGTCTTTGTACCGCAAAAAAATTGCTATAATGGGACGCGATTTTCCAGAAACTGGTTTACCCAGTCTATGGATCCTTTGGAATTCAATTCTGTCACTTGCGTGCTCAATTTGGAGATGTTCTTCCATAAACTTATAGATAACCTCCTTGGCGTTTTCGGTCTTCTGTGAGGGACGGTCTTGCTCCATGCCGACTTCAGGGCTGATGAGCTCCTCAGGAACCCCGATAAATTTGGCATTCTCCCTTCGAGAGTATACCTCCATGTAAAGGATTTGTTTTCTAAGCTCTTCAATTTCAAATTCATTTTTCTTCATGTCAGTCTTTAGAACAGAAATGTCTTCCTCACCGAGGTTCACACCTTCTTTCAATTCGTGCACCGTCTTCTCTAGACTGGTGTTCTTTGCCTTTAACGTGCTCACGTCACTGTCCAATCGGCTTATCGTTTCCTCAATGTTTGATAGCGTCGATGAAAGTTCCATTAATCGGTGCTCAATATTATCCAACTTCTTGAGTCTCATTAACACTTCTTCAATTTTACTCCCTAAATCCTCCGCCATGTTTAAAGCTTCGAAGACTTCGTCTCGTTCCTCGCTGCCTAGAGAAGCTTCACGACACTTTTTTTCCTCCGGTGAAGATATAGAGGATGTAGAAACGTTAGATGACTGAGATCGAGTTTTTCTTTTCGTTGACATCAAGCGAAATAAGGAATTACAAGACACCACATTCGGAGCAACAGATTTCACGTCTTATTCATTCGCCATACCGACCCAGTCCCCGAAAATTCACCTTTACTAATGTTATCTTTTATTTGTCTTATAAATTCATTGTGAACCGAATAAGTTAATATTTGTTTAAGCCAATCTTTAACAAAGAATAAATTAAAAGGGTCTACTGACACACCTTTTCCATCCAACCATTTGTCAAAATAATAAGAATGAGAATTCCTATCAATATAACGGGTTTTTAAGGAGTAAGTCCTGTGAATCCATTTTTTAATATCTTGTTCAAAAATATTGAAAAAACTTTCTTTTTGTCCTCTATATTTCGCCAATGAATGACCAAAGTGGTTTACAAGACATGCTAAACAAATAAGGTTTTCTTCAAAAAGCCATACTTTTGTAGGAAGATCTTTATATTCACACCAAAAAACATTAAAAGGATTGTCCAACATTTCAAAATGAATTTTTCCCATTTTTCTTTTCTTTTCTTTTTTTTTTAAACGTCTTTTTAATAAATTCTTCATAAATATTTTCTTTTATCTCAGGGGGTAAATACTGGATGTTTTGCATTAAAGGGGTTGTTTTTCTTGGTTTTGCAATTGGTTTTTTTGGTGTTGGAAAGTTTAATGTTTTAAACCATTCAAGAGGGGGGAACGCTCCTAAAGGTTCGTATTTTGGTACAACTCTTTTTAAATTGTTGTGAACAAAATATTTGTTAAAAACAACATTTAAAATTTCTTCCTTTTCAGAAATGGTGGTTGGTTGTAAATGTTGAAGGGGGTAAAGGTTTTCTTTTTTTTTTTTCAAGGTGAATTTTGTTTAAGGCTGAAAGAGATGAAATTTCTGGAGCCTTAATAAAAAAGAATTGATTAACCCCATCAACAAAAGAATCAGAAATAAATGCATCATTACCAAATGGAATGCGGTTATTAATGAAATATTGGTGAATAACCGCGTAAAATTCAAACCCTTCAAACTCATAGGGGTTTTTGTGGTCTTTAAACTCCCCAAAACAGCAGCCCTCTGAAAGCACCAATCTCCACCAAACTTCGTTTTTTTCATTTTTAAAAACAACCAAACAAAAAAATTTTGGTTGAGACACGCACCCATAATTGAATTTTTGGTCAACAATCCGCATAATATACTTGCGCACGTTTTTTCAATAGGGGTTTTTCATTCTGAACTTCTTTACAACACCTAAACGTTTCAATTAAACCCTTTTTTACCCCCTCTTTAAACTTGGGTGTTGGATTGGGGTTAAACTGCAAGGACCACGTATATATTTCTTCAAATGCTTTTTCAAAGGGGGGTGTTCCCGGTAAAGGAACTGGATACACACCAGTTATTATTCCAAAAAAATATGGGCACTCCATATTGAATGCGCACATTTATTCAATTAACCGTGTCATAAAAACCCTCATTTGCCAACCACATATCCATGAAGTCTCGTTCTTGCTGTGGCAGCTCATATCTTACCCTTATACACAAATATGCACATTCATCAATAAAACGTTCGTCTTTTGTTTGTTTTATTAACCTCCAGGGTGCTTCGTCGTTTTTTAGTTTATGAAGAACTTCCTGCAACTGCTCCTCTGGGCAATAATAGTGTGGGTTTTTTTCTTTTTTTGCTTTTGTTTTTGCAGCCCAGGTTTCAATTTCTTCAACCAAAGCGCAACATACTCGGTGGCGCAATTCCATATCGGAAACTTTTACCACATTTTCAAAGGCGGTTTTGCAAAAAACTTTTACCACTCGCTGCAAAATTGGTCGATGTTTTGGTGAAATGCAGCCCATATAACTTATAAAAAATATTCACTTGTAAACGCATCTTCCAGAAGTTGGAGATGTTTTTTACAAAGTGCAATTATGCGGGGAACGTACTTTTTAATGTTTTCATCGGAAAATTTAATTTTAAGAAGTTCATCTTCAAGAAACTCGTGATTGTCCAAATATGGATCAAAACACGCCAAAACGTTACGTTCTTTTCGCGCTTTAATGTTATTTTCAACTGTGTTTTCAATTTTAGCAAATAATTTTTCAAGTTCTTTTTCTGTTTCATCGTTTTCCACAATTTTTACAAGCAAATTGTGCTGATTTAAGTGACACAATTTAGAAATTGCCAAAATTTTGGTGAACCCATTTTTTTCTCCATTTAAAATGGGCATTGGAAAAGGCTCATAAGTTCCCTTTATTCGCTCGCCACTCATTGCACTTCGCTCGCCACTGTTCAATCGCCGGGCCGCCATATAAAACCAAACATTTTTTCAAAAAAAATAATTAACTTGTCCTCACTTTCACCGAGGGGAGTTTTATTCATCCAAACCCCCAAAAAGTTTTTCACAAAAGTGATAGCCCTCGTATTCGGGAAGTTCTTCTCCTTTTTTAAATTTTATAACATCAAAAATGTGTTTTTGTAAAATTTCACCAATTTTTTCCCTAAAAAAATCTATCATTATAGTACTCTTTCCAAAAAGCATTCATAATAATCTTACTCTTAAACACACTCATCGTCTCACTAATTACCTGAAAAAGAACCTCCTCCTCACACTCAAAAGTAAATTCCCGATCTTCATCTTTTCGCTCACCACTCATCTGTGGTTTCTTGAAACGGTGTGGTTGTGGAACAACCATATATATTCAAAATTTTTTTCAAAAATAATTAATTACTCTTTCCCTCGCGACCTGATAAGCCAGTCACACATCCTATATCCTTACGCTTTTTCCTCGTCGCTCCGCTCCTCGGCGCTAAGTAGTAGGTAAGGAGTCAGGCCAGTACTCACCGGAATAAGTGTTAATCCCGACGAGCGAAGCGAGGAGGGTTAACACTTTGGAGGTGGTACTGGACTGACTCCTTACCTACTACTCCTGAATAAAACAAAATTATTGTTGTCAACATGTGCACTTGCTTAGCAGACATACACCACACAATCAGAGAAGTACCTTCTGCCCTCTTATTCTTATAGTCACTTAACAGATGAGTATTTCTGAATAAAGATGGCCATGAACAAATCTGCCTTGGTGGCATCAATATCACCTCAATTAAAGATGCAATGACCACCTTCTTAGTACACATGCAAAACCAGTTTCTGGACCAATCACCACCATACATGAAAAATATTGACCCAGGAAGACTACAGGCAGCACTACGGGAACTAAGGTTCATCTAAATGTGTCATACTTTTTAACAGTAACCCATTATCAGAATAAATTCAATACATTTTCAGTGCACATCTCTGTTCAGATGGTGACAATTGTCAAAAATTATGAAAAGATTAAAACTCACAGCTTACATCAAAATAAAACATTACAAAGTAGTCAGCCAGAAAACAACAACAAAATCACAGAGTGGAATGAGATTCAGACAGACTCCTCTCTTTTACTAATGACATATTTAAAGAGGCAGTTGACTGTGTTTTTCTCCTGGCGTTTTTGTAGTGTGCAGAGCTGTGCTCTCATAGCTCCTGGGTACCACAGGTTACTAGCTTTGGTCTTCAGGAAACGAGAAAAACTCAAGAGTTCAGGAGTGGGAGCCTTTTGAGGGATCCCTGTAAGATTTCTTAGAGCATAGCCTTGGTGCTATTCTGT
>JAEMWC010000310.1:625000-635000 GCA_016490735.1 Pachyseris speciosa | reverse complement strand
TACAAAAAAAAAACGTTACAATAAAATATATATAAAAAGAAACAAGAAAAAAAACACATTACATGCAGAACATTATTGGTAAGTCTAGAAATCTTGTGTAGTTACATTTTAAACAGATGGTTTTAAACGTTCGAGGATTATCCGGATCGTAGTTCCTTCTGACAGCACGAGAGTAGTAGTCATAGAGAAGAGATTTGAAACTAGTAAGAGTAGCATTAGCTAAGTCCATTCTGTCAGTGAGTAAGTTCCAGATTCTGGTTGTTCTAATAAAAAAAGATTTCTGATATGTTATAGTTCTACATTTCTTGGGGACAAAGATAGGAGAGCTAGTAGCGGATGCTCGAGTCGTTCTAGTGCTTTTGTGCACAACGGGAACAACGGAAGGACTAAGGTGGACTAGATTATGCGTAGCCTTATAAAAAATACCATGTCTAGGAGCTCATGCCAATAACATACAGGAAGTAGATCTAAAGATATTAACCTTTCCTTATAAGATATTTCTGTGATAAAAGGTAAATGGAGAATAAATTTGGTTGCACGTCTTTGAATTTTTTCGAGTTTGGAAATTAATTCAATTGCCTGAGGCGCACAGACCTGAGTTGCGTACGCTAGGTGCGCACGCACGAGGCCAAGATACAAGGTGCGCCTTGTGGAGGTACTTCGAATGTACCTGGCATTCCTCCTAATGTATCCCAACGACTTGTTAGCACGTGCAGCTTGATGACAGACTTGGGCGCGCCAGGTCAGGTCACAGGCAACTAACACGCCGAGGTCACGCTCTTCCTCACAGGACTGGATGGTGCGGCCGTTGACCTCATAGCTTGTGGAGATAGGCTTGCGCTTCCTTGTAATGGATTGCAGTTTGCATTTCTTTTCGTTGAAGGCTAAACCAGAGGCAGCGGACCATGAAGAGAGACTGTGAAGGTCTTGTTGTATAGCGGCGCCATCGTCCTGAGACTTCACTTCCTAATAAACCTTTGTGTCGTCGGCGAACATCACCACTTGACTCTTGGTGATGACGTCAGGAAGGTTGTTTACATATAACAGGAAGAGAGCAGGACCAAGAATTGAACCCTGGGGAACGCCCGACGTGACAGGGAGGTCACGTGAAGTCGCCCCCAGTACGGTGACACGTTGGCGCCTATCACAAAGGTACGCGTGGAACCAATTAAGCAACTTCGCTCCAAAGCCAGCGTCCCGCAGTTTGTTAATGAGCAGGTCATGCCTAACCTTGTCAAAGGCTTTGGACATGTCTAAATACACACAATCGACTTGACCGGCCCTATCAAGAGATATTTACTATTTAACATCCAGTGCCATTGTTCTCTCTCTGCACTAAATCACTGATTGCAGTCTGTAAAAATGCTAAAACAAGTGTGTCAGGAAACGGGGGCGGTTCTTTTTGTCAGCAGGGAAATTCTCAGGGGTAATATCAGTAGTGAACGTGCTAAAACAAACAGGTTGACCTTAACCTTAAGTACCTTGTGGTGTTTGAAGTCTGTTTAAAGTGATATTTTCATAAGCTAGAAAAAGTTTATCTGTTCGGATTCCCTAGCTGAAAGTTTAATTGCTCGAAAATGTTAGGGAACAAAATCTTCCTTTGAGAAAATGCAAGCTGAAATGAACTTTCCACGAGCTTTCTAGGGAACTATTTTCTTTCCAAAAATGCTAGCTGTCGTTTTTGACTGCCAAATACAGCAATTACGACCTTTCCAAAAACCTCAGGGGCTATGATTTCCCAATTGCGAATATTTTAGGCCACGTTTTAGTTACGAAAATCCGAGTGCACTCTTTAATCGACGCCGAAAGCGCAAGGCGAATTACCCTCCACCGAACAGATATCTACCGAAAGTTGTCGTTGGGTGCCCATGATTAAGATGACGCCAAAGCAGTGGCCTTCCACATCGCGCGAATTATCTTACATTATTACGTGAGTGGACTTATTTGTCTTTACGCCGCAAACGAAGCAAGAATTAAAGCTTAAATGGCTTGTGTGAAAGGCGCACGTACATGATGTAAAACCTTCACGTTCAGTGCTCAACTTTTATTGGTTACCCAAGTCGCATTATTAATTTTTGTTACGTAAATTCAAGCACGTCGTTAGATAAATATTACGTGGCAGTGAAACCCCACTTTTTTCAAGGGGAAAAAGATGGGCGGACCAGATAAATTATACCCGCTTTAGAAACCTGTGAATTTATTAAGCCACCACTAGTCTTAGAAAGAACAATTTTCCTGATATTTACTTGAAATTAAACTGGGCTAATTTAAGCGAAATTTGACATGCTGATGGCCTGTCAGAGGCAGCCGATGCAGTCGTGGAGGCAATAACTTCACTAAACGAAGCCCGAAAACTTCGACCAGAAACTGCCGCCTCAAGCATTTTTCCGAAAGAATACATGTCACTTTCTGGGCTTTCATTAATTCCCGCTTTAACTTCTGGAGCAAGATAGTCGGCATTGATTCTCCGCCTGTATCCCTCTACTTTTGAAGTTTCCTTGCTCTTGCCGAAGTCGATAATAATGGGGTGGAAAATTTCACCGTCCTGCTGAATGATCACATTATTTGTCTTAAGATCGTTGTGTAAAAATCCTCTGTTGTGGATGTGGTTAAGAGTTTCAGAAATTTCGTGGAACACTTGAGCTGTTGAATGTTTGTTAAACATCCTTTTCTTCACAGTCTTATGCAGGGTGACACTTTCGTCTCCTTTTCCATGAAACTGCAACACGAGAAAGAATGGCTCTCTCTCAGTGCATGCGCCAAAAAGAAAAGGAAAATTCGGATAGTCTCCAAGACTCAAGATGACGCGAGCTTCGTGGAGCACTTCGCGTTTGCACCGTTCACTTTCCTTTAACGAAGCGTTCCTTTTTTTCATTTCTTTCAGTACCGTTTTCATTCCTCGATATTCGGCGAGGTAAAAATTTCCGAAGGTTCCGGAGCCTATCGGTTTATCCGAGACTTTTTTTACAAGCGAGGAATTTATTTCACGTACTGGCAGCTTTGAGTTCCTTCGATTTGCTGACTGGTTATGAGTCACTGTGGTTACTCTGCTGGTTGATTTGTCTTCAGGATGGTTCATTTGCTGCCTGGACGCTGTTTCGGTTCTCTTCCCGTTTTTAAGTTTAGCAAGCGTTAGCATTTGCTTTCCCCTGCTGAAATCTTTAACTTTATGTAAAACAGGAACAGAATCCCTCCATTGGTTGCCTTGCTTTTGGTCAATCGGGATTTCAGCTTGATGTAAATCTTGCCTTTGGTCAACCGGAATTTCAGCGTGATGTAAATCAGGCTGTGCAACAATATCATCGGCTAACTCGAATCTCATCTTTTTGACTGCCTTCTCTGTTTCTTCATCGTCCTTCTTTTTGCCATGTGCTTTCTTCAAACGTTTCTGCCTTCTTTTCTCCTCCTTACGCCTCTTTAACCACTCCCATTTCTGCTGTTTCTTCTCTTCTTTGTGATGGGGACGAGATAAATACCTCTCCTCTTTGGATTTCGATGACATACTTCAGCGATTCCCCGTAACTACTAGCTCATCACAAATTTTGTTAGAAAAGCGTACGTGCTTAATACGATCTATCCCACTGTGAGCTGGCCCACTGAGAGTTAAAGTTTCAAGTTATGATCTTTAAATATCATATTACTGTATGATACAGTACCGGCATTGCAGCCGAATTCTGTCAAGTTGAAATGATTCAGAGGTGTTTTAGAAACTATAGACGACTAGAGTAAGATTATTTAATGTTGTGTTTTGCCGTACGCCATTCTGCATGTCCCTTTTTCTTCCTACAATCCAATACATCGGATAGTCCGGACTGGTAGCCGCGGGTCTCACGCCCGGAAGCAAAAGTGACGGTTTGACAAAAGAACCATCAGGCCTTTGTTTTCCATAGTTTAACAAATGAAACCTTTCATTGAATTCCTTTTGAGTTCTCAACAGTCAAATCTTCGGTGAACAAGTTCTTTCTAATGGTCTGGGGGAATTGGGTACTAAGAGTAGCTGACTACGATACAATAGCATACATGAAGCGGGGAGGGGGGGGGGGGGGAGGGGGGGCAGAGCGATTTTTACTGACATCCCCGAGCGGGCCGCCTGTGCAATGACGCCCCCAGTATCTCTGTTGTTTTTGAGCCCGCGTTATTTCTCCTGCGGTAACCATAGTGAAGGAGGTAGCCTTATGCCCCGTACATGACGTACCTGCCATGAAGAAGACGGAAAATAACAGTAACAATGTACAAAAATTTAACCAACATGATAGACACAATAATTCGATTATTCTATATATGGAATTGCTCTCACAGTGAAGCGCGAACTTTGAAAATGTATTTAGGCGCTACATCCCAAGAGTCTACTCATACTGTTTGTGTGAGGATGGCTGGTGCGAGCGATGGGATCGCAAATAAGACTCTCAAGCTATACAGAATCTATTCGGCCGGTTTGGATGTTCGAAAAGCTTGGTATGCCTTAAACGCAAATCTGTGCTGTGGAAAGCCATCTACGTTCTCCTCTTCGGCGGCGGCAAAACTTTTTCCCGAAGAATTTGCACTCGTGTCTTTTGATGATGTGCGCGGGGAAAATGGAGTGCCAGCTTCGTTCCACTGGTTCTGCGCGAAAGCTAATGGTCGGAGAGAAAGTGCACGTTGCGACAGCCTTTGGTCTTCTCCTTGGCATTTTAAGAACGAACACGTTGGAAAAGTGCCCTTTTATCAAGTCGAAATATTTTGAATCGATGGTGCTGTGGTTGAATTCCAAGGGCTTCGATGTTGATGATCGTGACCGTTCTGGGACCGACGGCCCTGAATTAATCAGGTTAAAATCGCATGTTCTGGCCATAGAGGCACAATTATCCTCAGCTTCTCGGGAGATCTTAAGCTTGCGCCAGCAGCTTAAGTCATTCAATATTTGCTTTCTGGAGTTTTTTCCTATTATCGTTGGTCTCAGTACATGGTGTTGTGAATTGAGAAACAAGAGGGTACTCTTTATGACCGACAACGAGAGCGTAGTTCACATCATCAATAAGCAAACCGCGAAAGACACTAAGATGCTTGGGTTACTGCGCACAATGGTTCTTGTTTGCCTGAGGAACAATATTTTCTTTAGGGCACGCCATATTCCAGGAGTTAAGAATGTGCTAGCTGATAGTTTGTCTCGTTTACAGGTCGACAAATTTCACACATTGTTCCGGGGTATGGATCCAACACCAACCCCGCTGCCAGCACACCTTCTACCAGAGAACTGGGTAATAGGCTAGCCCAGTTATTGGAAGTGAGTTTGAGTGCCATTTCATTAAATACGTATCGTCGTCCATGGCAGATTCTGCGGCAATTTAAAAGGGATAAGCTTAAGCTCCAAACCCCTCTATTTCCAATTTGAACTCATACGTTGGCCCTGTTTATTGCCTTTCTAGCTGGACAAAATATGCAGCCTCTACAGTTGCAAGCTACATAGCACTTAGTTATCCTCATAGGTTAGCCTCTTTGTTTGACCCAACTAAGTCCGAAATGATTCAGCTCGCTCTCCGGGGCTATGGTAAACTTAACCCTTCTGCAGATTCTCGGTTACCCATCACATTGCCCATACTTGAAGATATTATTTTAGCATGTGAACACACAAAATCCTCATTATATAGTAGGAAATTAATCCGGGCCATGTATGCTATTGCTTTCTTCGCTGCCCTAAGAGTTGGTGAAATTACCTCTCGAGCTCATCAACCCGTCAAAATATAATTGCCATTAGTCAAATGGTATTTTTGAAAACCCGAGAGGGTACTGTCAGTGCGATCAAGCTAACACTCAGGAATTACAAGTATAGTGACACTTCAAATCCAGTAGATATTTACATATACCGAGAGAAGCCCATTTGCCCAGTTTCTCTCCTGTTAGAGTTTCTAAGTTTGCGGGGACAGTCTCCGGGACCTCTTTTCTGCTGGCCAGATGCCTCTCCAATATATCGATCTTGCTTTGTGGCTGCTTTAACAGAAGACCTTCAGTTTTGCAATTTGAATGTTGCTCAGTATAAGACGCGCAGTTTTAGAGTTGGAGCTTCTTGGGCCGCAGCTAAGGGCATGTCTGACACACAGATTAGAACCTTTGGGCGCTGGAAATCTAATGCTTTTCTACGTTATATACGCCCTTCCACAATGGGGATTATTTCGGCAGTCCCAACTTAACCTAGTACCATATGCTCATGCTTGCAAGTCAAAACATTTGTCTACATTTGTCTGCATTATTCCTTAAGGAGAGCGCAGCTCTTTTGAGCAGAGGTCAAGTGTATCTGCATTGTGTGTATCTTACTGGTAACCAACAGTACTAGATATATTATGCGTGTAGAGTTGCCTGATTGGAACAGTTGTGCAGGGGCCAACTGTTTCCTGAAAGGTGCAACTTTTGTTCGAATGGTCTTATTGTACAATTTCTTGATCTAACCATGTGTGCAGGGGCCACTTGGTTCATCCAGAGCTTGTTGCGCAGGAGCTAACTGTGCAACATACATTTGATTGGTGTTAAGGTATATAGCTGCCTGATTGGGAACTTTTGTGCTTGGGCTCAATCTTTGCTTTGGTAGATTTTAAGGGGTAATACCCGCTACCATGTGGCCTTAGTGCCTTTAGAGTGGCTTCAGCTTACCAAATCACATTAATTTGTGAGGTATATCCTCTTTCCTAGAAGCTTCGTGTGACGTGAGTCCAGCGGTTTCCCTTAAGACACACCACAATAGGAGGGAAAAACAAAACGTAACATACGAACTCCTTCCCACAATCCCACAACACACCACCATGAATTAAAACAACTAATATTTAATTGAATAGAAAAAAATAAACACGGCAAAAATTACTACTAAGAAGTGAATAATTCTTATTCCCAAAACTAATTAATATTACAAACTAAGTTGAGTGTATAAAACTAATCTTCCTTAAATAATTACCTAATCCTTAACTTAACCTAAACGATAATACTTTTTTTTTGCTAATTACTTTACACTAATATTTACAGCCAACAGTTCAGTTCCTCTCAGTTTCTTTAACTTCCTGTGAAATGTCTTGTCCAACAAACCGAAACTCTCTTCCCACACGTGCTCCACCAGCCTTTCTCCCGTTCTCCCAAAGATTACCTTTTCGGCAGTCAACGTCGCTTTTACCTCCTTGCTGTTCCTTCCCTTTGGCAGCTAGGCCTACAGTCAACTCGACTCGCCGTTTCTCTTAGTAAAACTTCTTCTTCTTCTCTCTGTCCTCGGGCCCACGAACACCGCCTTTGACAAATGGGTTTTGTCCTTGAACCTTGGTCGGTGTCTGCTAATGACTTTTAGCAAGGAAAACGTGTTTTGTGCCCTTAAGCCGTTCAACTCCTCTTCAAAATTCTTCTCTCCAAGTCACATTCCTTTCCGTCGACCAACTGTTCCACTTCAACCAACCACCACGTTTTGTAGCTTACATTTATATATGAATACTAATTAGTTGCACAATTAAGACTAAACCTACAAACACCAACACTTAAGGACAATAATCTTAATCTTACGTTCTGATTATACAGTGCCCAAAACTACTCGGCACACTACGAAACTTAATTACATTTATATATGAATAATAAATGTTTCACAATTAACACTTTACATGCATACTTATTGAAAAATACGGTACCTTACAACATTCCTACATTTGCAGCACTATACTAAATTAACACTAAAAGAACAATAAACTTACAAGCTTTTTAAAATGAGGGACTAAGTTACAATACAGCTCTAATTATGAACTACACTACAATGTTGAACAAACACTAGATAATTAACACTAGGACCATACGAAATACTAAAACCGAAAAACTGAAACAAAAAGCTAAAAACAAAAACAAATCATCACACTTCGGTGAAGGGCAAGTTTCTTCCCACCCACTTTGCCCCTCCCATTTTTGGAGCATTATCGGTGGTACATTACACCAGACGTAGTGTCACGTAAGGCGTGTTTGCCCTCACCTTTGCTGGGAAAAGGTACTCATTTCCAGTTCTTTTGTATTTTGAGATTATCTTACAATAAACGGCCACTTAACTTAGTGGCCAAATCATGGCAAAGATTTGTGTCAGTTTAGTTCTCTTCCCAGCAAACCGAGCTTAGCCTTAGCAATGCACATTGTGAAATACAGCCCATAGTGACGGAGCAGGGGGCATAAAGTTATTTGAGTGAAAGAATGCAATTTACCATGTTAAACGGAGTCAAATCGGATCTGCTACCTGTTACAACTGGTATACCACAAGGATCGGTACTGGATCCGACCCTTTTCACTCTGTTTACCAATGACCTGCCATCTGCTGTACGTTCGGGGTCCCTGTTTATGTATGCTGATGACACCTCTATATTCTGTATTGGACAATCTGCGGACTTAGCCATTGCTTTATTGAACAAGGCTTTACAAGAAGTCTATAGATGGTGCCTGGAAAACCGATTAACACCACACCCAGGCAAAAGCGAAGTTATGATGATTAGCAAGAAAACCATTATGGGCCCTCTACCACCGTTGCTTCTAGGAGATTCAGTATTGCGTTACGTCACACAAAAAACTCGCCTGTTGGGAATGACTATAGACGACAACCTCACTTGGGTACCACACGTGTCGGACCTTAAGAAAAGCTTCGTAAACAAATTAGAACTATTAAGAGCGTGTCCGTGTAAGAACCGACCACTCAAATTTTGGTGAAAAATGGATTGCCCTCATTTTTTCTACACAAGTCAAGCAACATATGCAATGAACGAAAATGGCCTTTATTTCGCCAGATTCGCTTCCTTTATTTTTTGACAATTTTTTTTATAGGCGAGTCGAAAACCGCACAAAACCGGAAATTGAAACACCTAATTTTGGTCGTTACGCAATGCATGCTAAAAACTCGCACATTTATCAAAACAACCTAATTTTTTTCAGAATCACTAGATAGTTCATTCTTCTTTCCACAGAATGAAAAATATGCGTTTATCTTAAACACAAGGAAAGTTATGATTTTTTCCCGAACCCTCTTAAAAACGTCTTTAGCATTTTTGCCAACATAGCCTCCAAACAAACAGATTTTTTTCAAAAGTGGGACCTCTACATGAATGACGACTGTTATCAGCTTAATGTACTAAGGCTAAGCTACAAATATCTGTATTAAAAGTTGTGGGCACTCGTAAGTTTGAAGCGCAAAATATTCGAGCAAGTAGCTGAAAATTCAACGTTTTGTGTAGAAATGACGAATCTCGTGACTTAACTGAATAAGTTTTAATTTTTGTCAGCGAATAGTTTGATGTTACCTGATTAGATTTATTGAGTTTCAACGTTTGGAGAACTCAGTGAGACTTATTTTACACCAAAAAATCGAGAAAAAGGCGGAACCTTGCCTTGCTTTTGATTTCTAGCACTGATCATTCGTCACCTTTGCGGTCACGCATCACGCATTTTTGGTTGACTCAAGCGTTGATTAAAAATCTCGTATATACTATTTCCCACGAAATGAGAGCCTTAATAGTTATATTAATAGCTATTCACACCAATTATTTTCCTTTTCTTGGTGTTATAGGTTTCTTATAATGTATGAGGAGTCATCGCTAAGGCCGGTAGTATAAACCGGTGTATGGTATAAACCTGCGTTGTGGTCAATGCCAACACCATTAATTTTGTTCGTTTGAGCGTTCACGAGTCTCTTTTCACCAAATACAGAGTTCTTGGCAATAAATGAAGCAGGAAAGCTTATGTAGAGACCTTTAGCTAAACTGATATCCGAAACTGAAAAATAAAAACAATGTAACGGAATAGAATGGGTGCATTATGGCAGGCCCGTAACCAGGATTTTATGTGGGGGGTGCTAACGAGGCCAAAGCGGACCAAACTACCGAAATGTATTTTTTATTGTCTGATCCGTTTATCTAGGAAAGTCGAATACAACTGTTTGAATTAAGTTATAAAGGACTAATGTTACGATGTAAAATGATACATCAAAATACTGCGGAACTAATGCCTCAGAATAGTCCCGAGCTCCAGC